>APFE030627310.1:2982-63167 GCA_000404065.3 Pinus taeda
AGAAATTGATGTACTAATTTACCCAAATGGGGCCCACAATTTGGCGTTTCATCTTCTAGGGTTAGGTTTTGGGATGTTAAGGGTTTTTCATTGTTTCTCAACAATAAATAGACCTTCGAGCCTCATTGTAACACAATTCAGAGGCATGTAGCCACCACATCTCTTCTTAGAGATAAGCTACCATCACCCTAGATGTTTATTTCCATTTTCTGTTTGTAAGCATATCTCAGTATTTTACATTAATGAAATGAAGTGTTATTTCCGCTGCATCTTTTTGTTTATGGTTATCTTTATAATTTGTTGCATTCATGTTTAAATCCATATCAGTGATATCAGAGTCTTCTTGTTGGGAATGAAATCAGGCCGAAGGTCGACCACAATGCTCTTGCTCTCCAAATCCCAGATCTTCACACGCTGCTGAGTGGCAGCACAGAACTAGTATCTATTGGGGCTAAAGCATAGGGCATAATTAATATCCCCAGAATCCACCGAGTACACCGGTTTCCCCTTCGCCAAATCCCAGAGCATGGTAACCCCGTCTTTGCCGCCACTGGCGCAAAGAAAATCGTCGGGGCGAAACGGCGGTTGTGTTCACATAGCCTCTACGTCCAACGAGTGTATTCCTGAGCTTACAGTTTGTCAAATTCCATACCTTTATCGTGCGATCCCATGAGCAAGACACGATGGTGGGGTTGGTGTCCGAAGGGGAAAAGTAGACGCAGGAGATCCAGTTGGAGTGGCCCTCTGCATCGGGCTGGATGGTGTATTTGCACTTGACAAGGGTGTTCCAGAGCTTGATGGTGCGGTCACGGGAGGCGGAAACGATCTGTCGGTTATTGATGGAGAACGCGATGCTTAGGATGTCCTTGGTGTGGCCAACAAAGCACCGGGTGGTGAGGCTTGTGTTGAGATCCTAGAGGTGGAGCTCACCGTCCCAGGAGCTGGAGAAGGAAAACTGGCCGCCGGAGGAGATGACCACGTCTTGAATGAAGTGTGAGTGGCCAGTTAGGTGGCACCGTGGGACACCATACTTCTCGGGTTCCTTGGTTAGGTTCCACAGGAGGATCAACTTGTCGCGGGATGAAGAGACAATCATGTCTGAGTTGTCAATCAGGTTCGCGATGGTCGTCACCGCGTCGATGTGGCCGTCCATTGTGCCACGTAGAATAGTGCTTCCGCCATGGCTGCTCAGACTCTGATCGCACTATTGGGTTTTCTTCTTCTTTGGCGGGTGGCCGCTGCCGATTTGCTCGTGTTTCGAGTGAAACTCTTGTTGAACTCGCACCACTTTACTGTGTCCTTCTTTGACTTCATGGCGTTGTTATTTTCTTGCGGCTTCGACGGGTTGTCTTGGGTCACGTCGCCTTGGCTTTGTCCTTTGGGCATCGGATTTACAGATCCAACGTCTCGCTTCTTCTGTTTGAACTTTTGCTTGATTTTGATAGTGTATTGGTACGTTGTGCCGAGCGAGGAGATGTTCAAGAACTCCATCTCTTCCTGGATGTATCTGTGTAGGCAGCCATGGTATTTGAGTACCAAATGCAGATCATAATATTTGATACCCAACTGTGTGCGAAGGGTATGAAAAAATTTTGTGAACTCCGAAACATCTTGGTCCCTTCCATGCCGCAACATGGTCCATTTGATGTGTTTGTCCTCATAGCTTTTGACAGGGTAGTACTACTCCTTGATGGCATCCCTGAATGATCCCAAGTGGGTGCGGCAGAAAATAGTGAGCCCGTGCTTTCATTCTTCTGCTCGCAATAGGTTTCCCACCAGTCCTTGATGTAGGGGGCTACTTTAAGAAGAGCAAAAACAATCTTTTCCTAACTCGAAAATTCATGAACAGAAAAATACCCATCTAGAAAATTTAACCATTTATCTACAACATCTGCATTTATTTGACCCTCGAAGATGGTGATTTCAAAATTAACTTGTACCTTAAACGGTGTGGCGTTTCCAGAGTAGTTGTTGGAAGCCGATGCATCGCCTCTGGGTAGCCGCTGAAGGATCTGCGCAAAGCTATCCATCATCGCGTTCCTCTGTCACTTGAGGGCTTCTTCGAGCAAGATTTTGATAGGATCTCCTGCCCCGTCATCTTTCTTTTCATCCGCCATGGGAGGCTGTTAGGATTTGCGAGGTTGGTATTGCAAAGATTTAACCAGTTCAAGCCCTAACTCCTTATATCCCAACCTCGTTGGGGACATGCAAAGAAAAACAGAGAAAAGGCAGACCACTCTGATACCACTGATCCAGATTTAAACAGGAATGCAACAAATTATAGAGATAACCATAAAAACAAAGATGCAATGGAAATAACACTTCATTTCATTAATGTAAAATACTGAGATATGCACAAACAAAAAATGGAAATAAACAACTAGGGCGATGGTAGCTTATCTCTAAGAAGAGATGTGGTGGCTACATGCCTCTAAATTGTGTTACAATGAGTCTTGAAGGCCTATTTATTGTTGAGAAACAATGAAAATCCCTTAACATCCCAAAACCTAACCCTAGAAGATGAAACGCCAAATTGTGGGCCCCGTTTGGGTAAATTAGTACATTAATTTCCCAGGGTCGTAACTTTGGCATACGATCTTTGTTTGACGTGTACAATAGCTCATTAGAAAGATCTATCCAAGCACTACCACTTTGGGAAGGGCAACATCGGTCTACGGATGCATGTTTCCCCCATATTTCCCAAAAAAACGTAATTTAGGGCCTCAAAACGGATCTGGAAGTTCAGGACCCAAAAAACTGCTAAAAATAGTAAATTGTGCTACAATTACGGAAACTGAAAAATTGAAAGAGACAGTTGTGAGGGTCCAAATGGGATAGGTGGGTGGCCACCAACATCCACCTGGATCATAATTAGTTGGTGAAATTCAAACATGAAGTCTTTGTGAAGACATGCAACAGTTATCCCTTTGATTGAGGAAGTTATCCGTTAATTAAGGAGATAAGGATGAGTTGTATTTGAGTTGTAATTAGTTAGATTAGTTAACTGAGTTAACTCTAGTTAAATTAGTTCCAAACAGTTTGTGGAACTAATTGTGAGTTCAGTCAGTTAATGCATGCATGCATGCAACTAGTGTTCTCCAGATAACCGAATATTCTCTCATAAATAACTCATGCATGTAAGTTTAGACAAAGACCAAGTTGAGATTAAAGGCAGGGACAATGTACTATCAGTTGCTAGAACATTCCTATGAGAACATCTCTTGCATGCAGAAGGGATTCATTCCTTGAGGATTGCGCAACTTCTACAAAGGTCAGTGTTGGCATTATGATATAGGTATTGTCCTTGGAAACTCACTCAGATGAAAGATCACAATATAGCAGGAAAACAACAAAGAATTACATATCAGTCTTCATAGAATGAAGAAAGAGATGTATATGCTGGTTCACCATTGACCAAGCTGCGTATACACGTAGGTTCACTGTATACAAGTCACGTATACATACATATGCACTTTCACAGAAGGGAAAACGCATATACCTTGGAAAACTAAGTTTTTGGATGAAGGTATTTGGTCCATGATATTTTGATTCATGGTACTCATCCAAGGTATTTGGTCCGAGGTATTGACCCTAGGTATTTGGTCCGAAGTGGTTTTGGTCCATGGTATTGAGAAAGGCCTACAAACTATAAAAGGAGGAGAAGATCATTAGGCTAAGGTGTACAAGTATCAAATATCTTATGAATTGTGAGATTTAGTATGTAGGTTATTGGGCTATGGTGCAATGCTGGATCTGAACCAAGGATGAACCTTAGCAGATGATGAGGGATTAGATATAATGATGGATCAGGATCTTAAGGTGTAAAATGAACTATCAATATTTGTTTTTGCTCATGTATATTCTAGATCTGAATACTGATGCGTATATTATTCTGTAAATGATATGATCTAGGTATAATTAAAGTTTGGAATAGTTGCAGAACTCTGAATTTATATTTGCAGATGTATACGTTGGTTGGCTTTTAGAAAAGCGCGTATACACATAGGTTCGACACATGGAAGTAGTGTATACCTTATAAAATATGTTTTAGTTGCTTATGTTTGTTGTTCAAGTTTGGTGTTCTAGCTTGGGTTCTGGTTACTGTGTTCTAGTGACAGTATTCTGAATGATCAGATTGATGGGTTGTCAAAGTGATTGATTGATTCGGTTGTGGTTGGTTCAAAAGGTGATTGGGTGATGCAGATATCTCTAATTATTGAATTTCAGTTATGATGTTGTTGATGGATCCAGTCTGACAATTTATGAAATGTGGTCCCTGGAGGAAGAGAGAAGGTTGTAGCCTTCTGTAGGTCAGCACCTACATACTAGTAAACATATCGTCTAGTACAAGAGCTAGGGGGTTGTAGCTCCCTTCCAGTAGTATCTGGGAAATGAGACAAGGTTGTAGCCTTCTGCAGGTCGAACCCTGCGTACTGGTATAAGTCTTCACCAGTACAAAATTGTAAATAGAATTTTCCTATTATTAAAAGAAGACAGAGACGACAACAGCAGGTGGTTTTTACCCACATTGGGTTTCCACCTTATATCTTGGTGTTCATGTGTGATGCTTATGCTTCATTCTTCTTTTACTGCACTGTCTAATTAATATTTGACATACTGGTTAAAGTTCAATACTTGATAAATGGGGTAAAACAAAAGTTCTTTGCATATACACTGGTTGCTTTAATAACAGTCATGTGTACACGCTGGTTCACTTAGCTAAAGTAGCATATACAAATATGCCTATGGAAGTGAATAATTATTGAGTTACTGATACTAATTCACCCCCCTCTCAGTATTATTTCCAACAATTGGTATCAGAGCAGGTCCTTCAGAAGAAGCTTGATCGCTTGAAGGAAGATGCATCATCATGAGTAATCAAGAAAGCGGGGGATCCATCAAACCGCCAATCTTTGATGGGAGAAAATTTGTTTATTGGAAGATAAGAACCACATCCTACCTTCAATCACTTGGAATAGATCTCTGGGAAATCATGGAAGGAGGATATACATTTCCATCAACAATTCCTACATATACGGCAGGTAAAAAGCAATATGAAACCAATGCCAGGGCTATCAATACATTGTTGGAAAGTTTGTCAAAATAAGAGTTTTTCAAAGCTATGCAACTCAAATCAGCCAAAGAAATATGGGACAAAATCATTCTAAGCTACGAAGGAGACTCTCAGGTAAAACGTGCTAAACTACAAACTCTCAAAATTCAATATGAAACTCTTAAGATGCACAATGATGAAAGTATTGCTAGTTACTTCTTACATATAGATGAGGTTGTTAATTGCATGAAAAATATGGGTGAAGAGATAAAGGAAGTTACCTTAGTTGAGAAAGTTTTAAGATCCTTGTCTGCTAAATTTGAATCAAAAGTATCTACCATAGAAGAAAAACAGGATCTACAAACTATTACTATGACACAACTTCACGGAATCTTAACTGCTTTTGAGATGAGAAAAGGAGGTCCATTAGATATGAGAGAAGTCGTATTTAAAGCTTCAACAAAAGGAAAAGAAGAACTCAATGAATTAGGACATATTTTAGAAGAAGAAGATGAAGTAATCTTTGTCAAGAAGCTTCAACGGGGTTCCAGGAGATTTAGAGGTAAACTACCTTTCAAATGTTTTTCCTATGGTAAAGTCGGTCATTGTGCTGCCAAATGTCCTCATAAAGATAAATATGATAAAGGGAAGGAATCTGCAATATGGAATATAAAACAAAGTGTAAGTAAAAAGAGCTACTATACTCATGAAGATAGTGATGGATTATCAAATAGTGATGAAGATGAAAATAGTAATGACTATAGAATTCTAATGGTTTATGAAGATGATAAATTTTTGGATGCTTTAGAAGAATATGAACTTCATGAAGAAATCTCTAAACTCAAAATCTGTTTAGAAGAAAAGAAAATGATCATAGATACTTTGACATATCAACTTGTTGAAAGAGAAAAACACAATGAAAAACTGGAATGTGAAATTGTGGGTCTAAGAAAGGATCTTGAGAAAACAAAATCTCTCAATCTTAGATTTGCTAAAGGATTAGAAAACTTAAATGAAATTATCAAAGTGCAGTGTTCTCCTATGATAAAGACAGGCCTTGGATATTCTAAAGAAGCACCTCAATCACAGAAGCCATCAGCCTCCACTAAAAGCTATCTTGATGCAGCAAAGAACAATGAATAATGTGACAATCGTTAGCAAAGGCATAAAGCAGATCACTAGGTAAATCAGGCTTAGTTTGCTCCAAGGATGAACATAAGTCACAACCAACCTCAGGTAAAAAATACTCAATTTGTTTCAAAGATGAATAGAAACTACAATCACCACATCAATGGATTCGATAATCACAGGAACTTCTTCAACAGTCAATGTTTCTCATGTCATAATTTTGGACACAAAGTTGCTTAATGTGTTGCTTACAAAACCATCATGACTAGAGAAGCACGAAATCAAATGAATGTGACAGGGATCAAGAAAAGTTCCTATAATAACTTTTCTCTTCTTGAAAATGAAATAGAATGCTCAATTTGTAACAACTTTGGCCATGAAGAATCTGAATGCAGGAGTAAATTTCGACAAATATCTCAAAAGGCACAAACTCTATTAAATCCTAATATATGGAGAAAGAAAGAACCCCAAACAGAAAGATGTGGTATAGCCTTGTATGCAGAAGGACAAGAAAACCAGTGGTACATTGATAGTGGATGCTCAAAACACATGACAGGTGACAAAGAAAAACTACACTCATATAATGCCTTAGAAAAGGAAAAGAATGTCTCATTCGGGAACGACACTCCTGATATAAAAGGTAAAGGATCTATTTTCTTGAAAGAAAAGGTTAAAGCTGGGAATGTTATGTTTGTTGATGGTCTAAAGCATAACCTGTTGAGTGTGAGTCAAATGTGTGATCAAGGAAATGAAGTGTTGCTTCAATCAAACATATGTGTTGTTCGTGAGCTTGATACAAGAGAAACCATGATCAAAGGTACAGGAAATCCAAACAACTTATACATACTCAAGGGAGGACAACAACATTTCTATATAAGCAAAAATGATGAAAATTGGCTATGGCACAGAAGGTTGGGACATCCAAGCTTTTCTCAAATAAGAAAAGCATGCAGATTCCAGGTTGTTTGTGATCTTCTAGATATTAGCGTTCTTGAAAATACTATATGCAAATCATGTCAATTTGGTAAGAAAACTAGATCTCACTTCATCAAAAAGGAAGGGTCAGCTAGTAAGCCTCTTGAACTTGTTCATACTGATTTATGTGGACCATCAAGGAAAAAGTCACCTCGTGGAGAAGAATACTTTATATTGTTCATTGATGATTTTTCTAGAATCTGTTGGATAGGTCTTCTAAAGCATAAAGATGAAGCATTTGAAAAGTTCAAAGCCTTCAAAGCTCTGGTTGAAAATGAATCAGATCGCAAAATCAAATGCCTCAGATCTGATCGAGGAGGGGAATTTACCTCAGATGAATTCTTTGACTTTTGTGAACAACATGGAATAAAAAGTCAGTTCTCCACTGCAAGGACTCCTTAGAAAAATGGAGTGGTTGAAAGGATGAATAGAACTGTTCAACAAATGGCTCGAGCTATGCTAGATGAATCTAGAACTCCTGCAACCTTCTGGGGTGAAGTTGCATTCGTCGTCGTCACTATTCTCAACCAAGAAAATGTTTGAGTAAACAACACTCAAACTCCACATGAACTTTGGTATGGTAAGACTCTTACTGTAAAATACTTCAAAGTTTTTGGAAGCAAATGTTACATCAAAAAGACTTATGAAAAACTTGGTAAGTTTGAACCCAGAGCAGATAAAGGTATTCTTCTTGGCTACTCTTCCCGAAGTAAAGGATATAAATGTTATAATAAAATACTTGGGAAAACTATTGAAATTAGTGATGTTGTGGTTGATGAAGCATGCAAAAATCTAAAACATATAAAGACAGAAGATTATGACAATGAAGAAAATGAGGATCATTTTACCACATCAAATCACACTGATTCTGAAGAAGAAACCAATGAAGCACCAAAAGAAGAGATAATGATAGAAGAAAATACTCCATCTAGGTATGTTCAGAAAAATCATCCAGAAACTCAAATCTTAGGGGAAAAAGGGGCAGGTGTGCAGACAAGAAGAACTATTACTAAAGCCTTAAGATATCTAGCATTGCTATCTTCCACCGAACCTCAAAATGTAAATGAAGCATGTAGATATGAATGTTGGATCAGGGCCATGAATGAAGAACTTGAGAAAATTGAAAAGAATAATACTTGGGATTTAGTTCCTAGACCTCATGATAAGAATACCATAGGAACCAAATGGATATTAAAAAACAAGCTGAACGAAAATGGAGAAGTTATTAGAAACAAGGCCAGACTTGTTTCCAAAGGATATGCTCAACAAGAAGGTATAGATTTTGAAGAAACTTTTGCACCTGTTGCAAGACTTGAAGCCATAATAATGTTTCTTGCTCTATCTAGTTTTCAGAAATTCAAAGTATACCAAATGGCTATAAAATCTGCCTTTCTTAATGGAGACTTAGAAGAAGAAGTCTATACTGAACAACCAGAAGGATTCATTCTTGGAAATGATGCAAAACTTGTATGCAAACTCAGAAAGGCTCTCTATGGTCTAAAACAGGCTCCAAGGGCCTAGTATTACCGTCTTGACAAATATCTCCACCAACAGGGTTTTTCAAAGGGGTCAACAGATAGCAATCTATATACAAAGATTGACACTGGTAAATTGCTAATAATTGTTGTTTATGTTGATGATCTCATTTTTGGTAGAAATGAAGAATCCATGAGTCAGAATTTGCTTCAGTAATGCACCAAGAATTTGAAATGTCCTTGATTGGTGAGCTTACCTATTTTCTTGGTCTACAAGTTCAACAAAATAAAGATGGTATTTTTCTCTCACAAACCAAATATCTCAAACCGATCCTGAAAAAGTACGACATGGAAGATTCTAAACTAGTATGTACCCCATGGTAACAGGATGTAGTCTTAGCTTAAATGATGAATCAATAACGGTACATCAACTAGCTTACAGATCCATGATTGGCAGTCTGCTTAATCTAACAGGTACCCGACTTGACATCATGCATGTAGTAGGAATAGTTGGAAGATTCCAAGAAAATCCAAAGGAATCACACCTTCAGGCAGTCAAAAGGATTTTCAAATATCTTTAAGGAACATAGAACTTTGGTTTATGGTATCCTAGAGATACAAATCTTACACTTCATGCCTATACAGATGCAGATTGGGTAGGAAGTGTTGATTACAGAAAACGCACTAGTGGTGGTGCATTCTATATGGGTTACAGGTTAGTGTCTTGGTTCAACAAGAAACAAAGTTCAATTGCATTATCTACAGCTGAAGCAGAATATGTGGATGTTGCATCTTGCTGCACACAACTACTTTAGATGATGCAAACCTTGCAAGACATTCAGATCACATGTACTCCACCCATCTCCATTCTATGTGATAATACAAGTGCCATCAGTATCTCAAAGAATCCAATCATGCACTCCAAGACCAAGCACATATCTATCAAATATCATTTTCTAAATGAACAAGTGCTTGAACAAAAGGTCAAATTGGAGTATGTTCCCTCCTAAGAAAAAATTGCTGATATATTCACTAAACCATTGCCCAGAGAGACATTTGAATATCTTAGACAAAAGTTGGGAGTAGTTATTGCATCATCTTGCTGTTAAATCCTATTTTTTCAGAGAAAGGTGGTTATACGCGAGTTTCATGACTCGTAGTCACATACGCAGGTTTCTATAGGCACAATTGTGCATATGTTGGTTTAAAGAAAAACAGTGGGCCAGACTAAAAAAAAGGGGTTTGTTATGGTTCTGTCAATTATCTGTTTTGTTTGATGATGGTTACAATATGTTGATAACATGTGGAAATATCTTGGTCCTCATAAAGTTGTTCATAACTTGATGTATATCTGATTGATGATGATGCTTTGATATCTCTTACTGACATATGCAATGATCAAATCTAACATTGAATAGGTGGAACAGGTTTAGGGGAGAACATGGTATGCTTCTAATAAAGAGTTGTTGGCATTATGACTAGAATTCTTTGGTACCTAATTAGTTCTTACCTTATGATGATAAGGGAATGAAGCAAGTTGATCTTGATGAGATCAAGAGGATGAGTTGATATATGCCGACATACTTAGTCATAGGTTGATGATATTTTGGGAACTAATGATGGACATATACAGGTTGCTGGTCTGTATGCTGTTGACAGACACTGTTGATGGTGCAGATCATATGATAGTTGTTGATGACTATCATGGTCTTGTTTAAGATATTTGGTCTCTTTTATCATGTATATCATTTAATGTAAAGGTCATGAAAAGACCTAATTTGTAACCCCACTATGCATGGGATGGACGATGTAATGTTTCTTGTTTTTTTCATGTATAAACAATTGGTATATCCCCACTTGGTTGGGTGGATGAGTCAAATTTGGTATATCCCCACTTGGTTGGGAGATGGATGTATGTATGAGTCATTGATGATAAGAACATCATTGGTGATGTATATATAACGTCATATTATTCTTTAGAACATCTCTGTGCAAACTTTTCTTGTGCTCAGGGGGAGCATGGACTCGATCATGGGTGCTCAATCAACACACTTCAGCATATCAGTGAATTCAACATGTACTTAGGGGGAGCATGACCCTTTGCCCTTGATGTCAAAGGGGGAGAGTGACTTGGTGTGGTTGTTGCCATCAAGTGAAAAGGGGGAGATTGTTGGCATTATGATATAGGTATTGTCCTTGAAGGCAACACACTCATATGAAAGATCACAATATAGCAGGTAAACAACAAAGAATTATAGATCAGTCTTCACATAATGAAGAAAGGATGTATACGCAGGTTCACCATTGACCATGCTGCGTATACACATAGGTTCACTGTATGCAAGTCACGTATACGTATACACACACTTTCATAGAAGGAAAAGTGCATATACCTTGGAAAACTAAGTTTCTAGTCTAAGGTATTTGGTCCATGATATTTTGATCCATGGTATTGGTCCAAGGTATCTAGTCCGAGGTATTGACCCTAGGTATTTTGTCCAAGGTATTGGTCCTAAGTGGTTTTGTTCCATGGTATTGAGAAAGTCCTACAAACTATAAAAGCAGGAGAAGATCATTAGGCCAAGGTGTGCAAGTATCGAATATCTGATGAATTGTGAGATCTGGTATGCAGGTTATTGGGTTATAGTGCAGTGTTGGATTTGAACCAAGGATGAAACCTAGCAGATGATGAGGGATTAGATATAATGATGGATCATCATCTTAAGGTGTAAAACGAACTATCATTATGTGTTTTATCTCATGTATATTCTAGATCTAAATATTGACGCATATATTATTCTGTAAATGATATGATTTGGGTATAATTAAAGTCTAGAATAGCTGCAGAACTCTGACTTTATATTTTCAGATGTATACGCTGGTTGGATTTGAGAAAAGCATGTATACACGCAGGTTCGACACATGGAAGTAGCATATACCTTATAAAATATGTTTAGTTGCTTCTGTTTGTTGTTGCAAAGTTTGGTGTTCTGGCTTGGGTTCTAGTTATTGTGTTATGGTGACAGTATTCTAAATGATTAGATTGACAGGTTGTCAAAGTGATTGATTGATTTTGTTGTGGTTGGTTCAAAAGGTGATTGGGTGATGCAGATATATTTGATGATTGAATGTCAGTTATGATGTTGTTGATGGATCCAGTCTGAAAATTTATGAAACGTGGTCCCTGGAGGAAGAGAGAAGGTTATAGCCTTCTCTAGGTCGGCCCCTACGTACTAATAAACATATCGGATAGTACAAGAGCTAGGGGGTTGTAGCTCCCTTCCAGTATTAGCTCGAAAATAGGAGAAGGTTGCAACCTTCTGCAGGTCGAAACCTGCGTACTAGTATAAGTTTGCACTAGTACAAAATTGTAAACAAAATTTTCTTATTATTAAAAGAAGACAGAGATGACAACAACAGGTGGTTTTTACCCACATTGGGTTTCCACCTTCTATATTGGTGTTCATGTGTGATGCTTATGCTTTATTCTGCTTTTACTACACTCTCTAATTAATATCTGACATACTGGTTAAAGTTCAATACTTGATAAATTGGGTAAAACAAAAGTTCTCTGCATATACGCTGGTTGCTTTAATAACAAGCGTGTGTACACGCTGGTTTACTTAGCTAAAGTAGCGTATACAAATCTACCTATGGAAATGAAAAATTATTGAGTTACTAACACTGATTCACCCCCCCTCTTAGTATTATTTCCAATAGTCAGAGCAATGTGTGAGGTGAGAATCACACAAGTTACAGTTGGAGGACCCAGGGAAAACTACGCAAGGAAATAGGAGGCTTGGAGGACAAAGGAGAAGGCATATGTGTTATCTATTCTATATATGAGCAACAGTGAGGGATTGTACTGAGAGCTAAATCTTTGTGTAATCCTGAGATATTTCCACTTGTATGATAATACAGATAGCAATGTTTTTAGCTGAGGCATTCCCCAAAGTATTCTTCTGTGTTTCATGTGTGATTGAATCTTCTTCACTGTTATATGTGTTCTGTTTGATCTTTCTCAAAATCAATTAAGCTTCTGCAAGTTTGATTGTAGAAGTAGATTAAGTATTTTTCTTTAGTACATCACATAATCAGTTTAATCTACAGTGAGAATTTCTACACCATCCACTAACAAGTAGCCAAAAGTGCAAACAATTGACATTGGTGCAAAGGAATAGATCTAAGACCCACAATAAGCAGGGCCATCTACCCCGCAATAGGAGGAATGACCATAGCCCCTACCACAAGAGCCTAAATAAGAGCATCCCAACACACCATAAAGATACCCTGAAGAAGATGAATCAAATCCAGGAGGTGAGAAGAGACCATTGCAGGTTCAACAAAAGGGGGCAAGAAGGAGGCAGAAGGGGAGAAAGACAACATGCCAAGATGCACCTTCTCTGTTAAAGGAGGACTTAGATAAAATAATCAAGAAGATAAAAGAGGTGATGGAGTAGGGAATCACCCCTCTCTTCACATTTATTGAAAATGAAGTGCAATAGCAGAGGGAATTTGTTGTTGTTGTGACAAACACCCTCCAAAATTTGGTCTATACTTGAATTTTGGAGCCCATTGTCGATCTTGTGATTGTTCATTCTGTAATCACTTTATGTTCGATCGATAAGTGTCAAATGAACATGGTCACAAACACTCAGTCCTCAACAAGTTCATGAGAATGCTCTTTTATGAAATCTGAATAAGCATAGAAAAATTCCATCAAGACAGTGCATGTGTGATGTTCAACCCATGTCAATAGTCAATGCGCACTTTCATTGACAGTACCTCACTTTTTTTTGTGAATGTACTTCTATTTCGGTGAGTTTTCAAACTGTCACTTTTGCGCACCTTCGATTTCATGAGTGTCACTTTCATGTTTTGACTATCGGTTCACTTTCTTTCACCTTAATTAGTGTCATTTCCATGTTGTCTTAGAAAATGGCATCTTTTGGCATGGGAAGTGTTGTTTATCGTGTAAAATGGAGTTTTCTCTTGTTTCAAAGGGAAAATTTGGTGCTGATGAGTCCTTCTAGTCATGTAGACATGTTTTACACTCATTCCAAAATATTTATGCATTGTCGCATAAGTGTCATCACTTTCGTCGCAAAGTGTACTTTTGTGTCGCAGTTGGAGAGGTATGTTGTATCACTATTACATTGAGGACATTGTGTTGTTATTTTTTCTGGGTGATCAATGTTGTGTCATCTACTATTTGAGTTTGTGATCAAGATCTAATTTTGTCTATGTTCACGTGAGCTTCACTGCTCTCACACTTAGCCTTATTCATAAAATTTCACTCCCAGGAAGCTTAAATTCACTTAGCCTCCCAGAACTACGCACTACGAAGTCTCAACCCTTAATCCTTGAAATTTCCTATTGGAACTATGCACTATGTAGTTGCAGTGCCCAAACTTGACCCCTGAGCTATGGAACTATGCAATTTCTTCCCTCTAGTCATCCAAAGTTGTGCACTGTGCAATGTCAAGCCTAAAGCTTCTAGCCTGACACCTTGAGTTGTCCAACTATGTAATCCATGAGATTTTTCTCCCTCTAGAATTGGGCATTGGGAAACTTCAAGCATCAATCCTCAATCTTGATCCCTTGAACCCCTCAACTTTGCAATCTCCCATCTTGTTCTCCTCTCAAAACTATTCATTGGGAAAATCCAAGCCTCAAGCCTTGACCTTGAGCTATTAAGTATGTCAACTGTGCAGTCACCTAGCCTAGCCTCTCATAATTGTGCACTGGGAAACTTCAAGGCTCAAGCCTCAAGCTTGAAATCATGAGTCCCTCAACTACGCAGTTCCTTAAGCATGTCTTTCTAGAACCGTGCATTAGGAAACCTCAATCCTCAAGCCCCAACCTTGAGCTCCTGAACCCCTCAATTGCGCAATCCTTTGACCCTGACCATCCTAAATTGCGCATTGCACAGTTTCAAGCCTTAGTCCCAAACCTTGGCCTCTAGAACTGTGCAATTACTGAGTCAATTACCCTATCATTCAACTGGTTCCAACCTTAACAAGTGATTTAATGAAACATGTTAGATAAGGAGTTTTTGAACTGATGCCAGCTTGTCATGAGTGGTTTTCAGTAAGTACTCTATCTTATCATGACAAGATGATGATGGAGGAAAATAAGGAGATCATGCTAGAAGAAACCTATGGATCTAAATAGATAAGATGATCATTAGGCGAGAAGATGAAGGAACACTAAAGTACAACAAAGGATCAGAAATCAAGACCAAATTGAGGACTCCTTACTTTCAATCTAGATGGAGGAAGAAGAATAACATGCACCACCTCTCATCAAGACATAAAGAAAGTAGCAACAAATAATGGCTTGACACTGCCACATCATCATGTAGTCCATTTCATCAGTTTAATTTCACGTCATGTCATGGGTCATCATTTGTCACATCATTTTGTGGATCATGTAAATTCAATATTGTGGAAATTTAATGTAAAGTGGAAGTCCAAGAGTCGTGTATGTAATGTGAAAAGTCATGTAGGAATTCGAATGGTCATAGAGAAAAAAAATAGTCATGAGGATAGTCCAAGAGTCACAAGGGAGGTTAATGGTCACCCCATTTGTTATATATACACCCCCATAGCTCATGCAAAGAACTTTTCACCTTGGCTCCTCCTATCAGGCATTAGAGAGGAAAATAGTTTTTTTGGAGAAGCAAGTGGTTGCTCTAATGCTCCACTATTGGGGCTAATGGTGTTCACTATCTTGATGTATCTTGGAACTTTTTCTTAATCTAGAAGCTCGTTGAGCCATCATACTTTCATGTGTATGTCGTAAATATTGTAAGACTATTCTTTGAATGTTTGCGATGTATGTTGTTTTCAATTGTACTAAGGAAATTGAACTATTTTGGTGGATTTGATACTTATCTTGTTGAAGGTGTGTTGTATGTGTTTTAACACTCGTTGTTGCTATGGGAGGTATTTCTTTAGTTGTCCAATGATTCATTCATATGTACATGTTCATGTGTCTTTTCTAGATTAGTAATAGTAATTTTCTTTTAAGGCTGATTTTTCTCTCTCCCCTTCAGTAGAAGAACCTTGATACATTTCATAGCTGAAATTTCCACAAGGCATACTCACTTGCTAATCCAAAAGAGCTTATGCATTACTCTCTTGTGTTGACAACTGTAGCCAAGGCATATCTCTAAGAACATACAAAAGTCAGGCCTTATTTCTGGAAGGGCTCCCACACTAGATGGTGCGAAGTCCGATTGGGAATTTTCATCACGGAGACCCCCTTGGTTGATAGATTTCCAGCACCATCAACAAAATTATAAGACCAAATGCAGTAATAGTTGGAGCAATTTCACTTGTTAATCAATTCATAAATGACATATACGCCTACACCAAGTGTGAAAAATATAGCTACTACAATAGAGGAAACTATCACACCTTCCACACCAAATATATGACCAAAGCCATCATATACATCCTCTACCTCCGTGGAGCATCACAACTTGGTAATTCCCCTAGTCACAGTACACTTCGTTGACACCAAAATTTAGTAGCAAGATTAAGTATTTACTTAGGTAAAATTTATTATATCAAAGTTTCCTATGCATGTTTTACATTCATTGTAGTAATCTATTACCCAGGAAGTATAGTTCACGGCACATGCAACCTCAACAAACCCAATCCAACTCACTAGTGAGCATGAGGTTTTGCAAGAAGCACACACATAGTTGGAAGAATCATGAAATACAACTAAAGAGAGAGAGGGGACAATCTGATGGGTCATTGAATAAGTATACAATCAAATACCAGGTGTCCAAATGGAAATTGGCACACTCATAGAAAAGAAAATGTTAAAAATTGAACAAGTCGTCTGAGGCCTCAAAGCACTCGTGGAAGAGATACAGTTGTAAATCAATCCCACTACCTTACAGGAGGAACTAGAAAGAAGAGAAGGGTATACATAGCCTCTGAGTCTTTTGATAGTGCATGAGAGCTTGAGAATGAGTGCACCAATTTTTACGAGGTCGACATAGACTTGTGGAATAAATTGCAGGATAATGTTGAGCTCAAAGATATAAATACCAAAATTCAAGCCATGGAGAAAAAAAATAAGTTTGTATGCATAAGGGAAAATTGCAAGTGAAATATGTTTTGTTTCACACTCTATTTTAGTCAAAAGTTACACTTTGTTTTTGAATCATTTTACTTCTACTCATAAATCTATACTTTGCCACTAATACCCAATCATCCATTCCTTAATACTTTTCCATCAATACATACATTTTTTCCAACTATTGAGGACTAAAAATCATGTTGACTAAACCATGAGCAAACAAGAATTTTGCAAACAAAATTGGGTGAAAAAGTTGTGAATTTCTTGGGGAATAAAGGCACATGTAGAGGTTCCAAGTGTTAAAATTGGAAACTAGGGCCAAACTCCATGTGGGTCACCTCATTATTGGTAGCTGATATTTTTCATAGATTCCTCTTGTCAAGAGGTGTAGGATTGATCTAAAGATCATTCGATTTTGACAAGTATTTATGGAGATATGAATTTATTTGTATTTACTTGACAAATTGTCAAGGTCAACCAACAGTTAAATGTGTGGCATACATGCCCAGTCAATCATATAAATACAAGATAGGTTGATTCATTTTCTCATCATCTCATCTCACTCATTCTTCTCTCTCTTTCCTTAGCTTTGGGTTATACAAGGAGCAACTCACATGTGGGAAGAAGGATGACGCATTAGGGCAAGGAGGATGCTAAAAGGAGGAAGTAGAAGTTGTTGAAGGTCTCTTTGACCTATGTTGACCAAGCGTTGACTCATCAAGGGTGTGGTTTTGGTGTGGCTTCCTCTCCTAGGAGAGCCACAAATTTTGGCACAAAAATCAAGGCAATCCATCCACATGTTTGACCAATGTTGACTACCCTAGTTTTGGGTAGCAGGTTGACTTTAGTCAACAATAGTTTGACTATATTTTTGGGGTTGTTCAAGGGTTGTTTCTTTAGGCTATTTGAGGGCTAGTTGGCCGGAAATTGACCAAGCATATTAGAGGTCAATTTCAACTCGTTTGACCAAGTTTGACTTTGTTGATTTAGGGTTTGCTGCTGTTGATATAAAATTACAGAATTTTGATTTTGTACTATTTCTCTCTGTTGAACTATTGAAGATAAAAGAAGTTTTTATCAAAGGGTTTCCCCACATTGGGGTTTGTCCCTTGCTAGCCTCCACATCTTGTGTCTCTTGTCTTGGCTTGTTTTCTATTGATCGTTTAATGTTCTATATGCACTTTACTTAATGTATATGTGATTGCTAATCTATGGCCAATAAGAAGAAAATAAGTCAATTGCTCTAAGCATAGAACATACCATAATTTAACATGGTATCAGAGCTGAGGTGAAGACAAAGCCCAAGCAAGAGAAAGAGCAAGAGCAATCACCGAAGAGAAGCTTGGAAAGGCTATCCTAAAAACTTCATGGGGTCCTCAACACTCTTCCCCACCGAAGACAAGCTTTGTGAGAAGTCTGACTATCACGGATGGAAGATGTCTCTCGATCTGACTTTAGAAGATCAGTAAGTGTTGGACCATGTGAGCGGAAATATTTTTACGCCTCCATAAAATGCATCTGATGCAGCCAAATAAATTGGTACAAGGGAGAATTCAAATAAAGGAAGATCATCCAGGACTATATCGACAAGTGCCTAGTGGCATATGTTTCCGAGCTGGCAACCTCCAAGGAAATCTACGATAGGTTGGTGAGTTTATTTAAAGTTAATGATGCAAATAAAGTTTTGTTCCTTCGAAATAAGCTGAAGGAAATTAAGAAGGACAAAGATGAGAGTTTGCAAGCATATTTCTTAAGGATCACTGATATCAAGAATGATCTCCTATCTATTGGGGAAGTAGTTCCTAACAGGGAAACGACTATCACAACTCTTGGAGGACTGCCACCTGAATGGTATATATTCAGGACTACTCTTCTCAACAATAATATCATCCTGAGATTTGAGGAATTGATGGGTAGGTGTATTCAAGAAGAGACAACGATGGAAGAGCAAGAAATTCCCACACTTAAAGGCCATCCCTCTGCCTTTTCTTCTCATGCTAAAAGAAGAAACAATTCTGGGGCTAAATCTAAAGGAAAGGTTGGACCAAAGGGTGGAAGAAAAGTTTGATGTTACAATTGAAACAAAATGGGCCACTATGTGAGGGAGTGCCCTGATAAAAGGGACTCACACTATGATGATGACCTAAATCACTCTCAAGGAAATCAAAGGAATGGCAGGTTTAATGGCAGAGGTAAAAGAAATGTCAGAAATCAAGGAAGAGGACAACCCTTCAATAAGGAAAGAAACTCCAAGTATGAATGTAATGTTATTAACAATAAGCCAGATGAATATTGCCTACCAGTGGCCCTCTCTACTATTGCTACCTCGAACTCATTGGGAAATTGGCTTATTGATAGTGGTGCCTCAAGGTACTTCACTGGCTACAAAGAAGCTCTCTCCAATATAATAGAAAATGAGACCAACCTGGAAATTTTTCTTGGGGACAATGCAAAATATCTCGTGAAAGGCGTAGGGAATGTCACTCTTCAATTGAATCAGGGTAATACAATTCATTTGCAAGAATTTCTATATGTACCTGATTTAAAAAAGAACCCGGCGTCCATTTCGACAATGGAGTACAAAGGCTACAAGGTAACCTTCATTGATGGCAAGGTACGTGTATGGAAAAACATTTTTAAGGAAGCTTTCACTCTTGAGTTTTGAGCCGATTCATTATATCAGGTCGGAGGAATTCCTTTAGATGTCATGTCTTGTGACACACCACATCAGTCTGAACTATGGCATCAAAGGTTTGCTCATATTCATTATAAAGATCTACCCAATGCAACACAAATGGTGACAGAGATGCCCGAGTTCCAAGTAGAGCAAGAAGGTGTATGTCCTGAATATGTCGAAGGGAAGCTCAAAAGGGGACCATTCCCCTCAAGCCAAAGCAAGACCTCTGATATATTACAGTTGGTTCAGTCAGATATATATGGTATGATGCCTATGAACTCTTTGGGGGATATTTATATTGCCTCACTTTTACAGATGATTATTCTCGCAAGACCTGGATATACTTCTTGAAAAAGAAGGATGAAGTGTTGACTTGGTTTCGTCACTTCAAAGCCTTGATCGAGAATCAAACCGAAAATAAGATCAAGATCTTAAGGACTGATAATGGGACTGAGTATGAATCCAATGAGTTCCATGACTTTTGCAAAGAGGCTGGCATTAAGTGGGAGACTACAACACCATATACTCTTGAGCAGAATGGTGTGGTAGAAGGGAAGAATCATACGATTGTGGAAGTTGTCTGTGCTATGCTCCATGATTAAAGACTTTCGAAGTTTCTATGGGCCAAAGCTGCTAATATCGTCGTATATGTGAAAAACCAAAGCCCTCATCAAGCATTGGGTTCCAAGACTCTCGAAGAGATGTTCACTGGTAAGAAACCTGATGTATCTCATTTTAGAATTTTTGGAAGTCCGGTATATTTTTATGTGCCAAAGGCGAAGAGGAATAGATTGGGTGCACCTAGAAAGAAATGAATCTTCATGGGCTATAGAGAAAAAACTAAGGGCTATAGAATATATGTGGTTGGTCAAAGGGAAAATGAGATTAGCCATGATGTCACCTTTGACGAAGATACGACTCTTAGAAAAGTTGACAATCCTCCTACTCAAAGGGGATCTAAAAAAGCTAACACCAGGGAACCAAAGGAAAAGGAAGATGAGACGATGGCCGATGTGGAAGAACCTATGGATCCTATTCATCCCCCTCCAAAAGAGTATTCCTTTTCTAGGAAGAGGCCTTCATGACTTAGGGGGACAATTGATGATGTTGAAGGGCACGTTGCACCCAGGGGAACCATCCGGGAAAGTAAGAAGATGACCAGGTACCAAGGATACTTAACCATCATGAGCACGATCATCCAAAATGAGCCTTTTCCATTCATAGAAGTTGTCAAGCATCAAGTATGGAAGGATGCTATGACTCAGGAATATGAGTCCATCATGAAAAATGATGTTTGGGATGTGGTCCCCAGACCCCAGGACAAAGCAGTTGTCACTTCGAAATGGATTTACAATATAAAGTATGCAGTTGATGGAAGTACGGAAAAGTATAAGGCTCGTTTTATCGCTCATGGCTTCTCTAAGAATGAAGGTATAGACTATGACACGATATTTGCACCTGTTGCTCGATATACCACCATCCACTCAATCATAGCCCTTGCTACTTCGCAAGGATGGAACCTACATCAGATGGATGTCAAGACTGCATTCTTTCATGGTTCAATCAAAGAGGAGGTCTATGTGGAGCAACCTGAAGGATTTGAGATTCATGATCGAGAATCTCATGTGTGCAGGTTGAAGAAGGCCCTCTATGGGATGAAGCAAGCACCCCGAGTGTGGTATGAGAGGATCAATAGCTACTTGATGAAGTTGGGATTCAATAGGAGTGAAGCCAACCCTAACCTTTACTTTAAGGTTGAAGATGACAAGTCTCTCATATTGGTTCTGTATGTTGATGACCTCTTTCTAATAGGTGCAGGCCCTCTCATTCATAAATGTAAGAGGGAGTTGGCTTTTGAATTTGAGATGAAGGACATAGGACTGATGCACTATTTCCTAGGACTAGAAGTCTAGCAGAAGCCACGAGAGGTTTTCCTATCTCAAGGAAAATATGTGGTGAAGATATTGGAGAGATTCGATATGGTGGACTGCAAGCCCGTGACTACCCCAATGGAGCTTGACTTCAAGAAGTTAAGCGGTAGTGTTGCCAGACTTGTTTTACAAAATGCTACCGAGTATCGTCAACTCATTGGAGCATTGATGTTCTTGGTGAACTCTCGTCCAGATATATGTTTTGGAGTCAACACGTTGAGTCAAGATATGGTTGAGCCTCACCACTCACATTGGATTGGTGCCAAGAATTTGTTGAGATATCTTCGTGGCACAATCACTCATGGGTTGAGATACACTGCCGGAGATGTGAGACTACATGGATATATTGATGTTGATTGGGTAGGTAATGTAGTGGACCGAAAGAGCACTTCTAGGTGTTGTTTCTCTTTAAGATCTACCTCGATATCCTGGATGACAAGGAAGCAGAAGTCGATGGCTTTGAGCACCGCCAAGGCAGAGTACATTGCTGCCAGTATGGCCTCTTGTGAGGCGACCTAGTTGTGAAAGCTCTTCAGTGAGCTGTTTGGATTTACATTGGATAACACCATGATCCTGTGTGACAACCAGAGCAATATTTGTTTATCACAGAATCATGTATTTCATGATCGCTCCAAGCATATCGATATCAGGTACCACTATATTCGGGATATGGTGTAGCGAGGAGCAATAAGGCTCCAATATATCGGTACGATGAATAGTTCGCTGACATTTTGACGAAGCCCCTGGGAAAGGACAAATTCTTGACTTTCTGAGAACAACTTGGTGTCATTTAGAAACCCTCTTATGAGGGCTGAGTATGATGTATTGAGCTTTGGTAGCTCCAGGAGGGCACGTGTTACTTCTTGGAGTGACGTGCAATCACAGGGTGACTCACCATACCCTGGTGGTGCACTATGTATAGGGTGAAAGGCTCAACCTTCCCTTGTGACACCCCGTGGTGATTGTAGGACAAGATGAGTAGTTATTTGTGGGGTAGGATGATTAGTTCTCCATGGTGACTGTAGGACAGGATGATTAGTTCTCCTATCGGCCAGGATGATGTGGTGACTGTGGAACATGATGATTAGTTCTCTTGTGGGCTAGGATTATTAGTTCTCTATGGCAACTATGGAACACTATGATTAGTTCTCCTGTGGGTCAGGATGATTAGTTCTCCATGGCAATTGTGGAACATGATGATTAGTTCTTCTATGGGCCAAGATGATTAGTTCTGATGTGGCGACTATTGGACAGGATGATTCATTCTCCTGTGGAAAAGATGATTAGCTCTCATGTCGATGTATCCTTCCCATGTAGTCTGGGACTCATGGGAAGTACCTCCCATTTGATCAATGAGTAAGGAAATGGGGTTAGGGACCATTAGTAGTACTATCAATGGACGCATCGTTGTATCTACCATACTCCCTATGCTAGGATGACCTCCATTGATCTGGGATCAATGATATTGATCTGGGATCAGTGAGAGTGGCATGACACACTCTGAGACTAACTTCGGGTTTGTGGAGGATGGCATGATACAGCCTTGATCATTTCTTCTTCTTCATAGTCTGAGTAGAGTAGAGCATAGTAGAGTAGGGCCAAGTAGTGCAGAGAATTGCATTTGATGGTTGGGATAGTGGTGACGGTCAGACGGATTGCAAATGGAGTTCTCCCTGGTTGAGAGGGAGTGTTAAAATTGGAAACTAGGCCCAAATTCCATGTGAGTTACATCATTTATGGTAGCTTATATTTTTTCTAGATTCCTCTTGTCAAGAGGTGTAGGATTGATCTAAATATCATCCAATTCCACAAGTATTTATGGAGATATGAATTTATTTCTATTTACTTGACAAATTGTCAAGGTCAGCGAGTAGTTAAATATGTGGCACACATGTCCAGTGAATAATATAAATACAAGAGAGGTTGATTCATTTTCTCATCATCTCATCTCACTCATTCTTCTCTCTCTCTCCTTAGATTTGGTTTATACAGGGAGCAACTCACACGTGTGAAGAAGGAGGACGCATTAGGGTAAGGACACTGAAAGGAGGACGCAGAAGCTACTGAAGGCATATTTGACCTGTGTTGACTCATTAAGGGTGTGGTTTTGGTGTGGCTGCCTCTCCTAGGTAGGCCACAGATTTTGGCACAAAAATCGAGGCAATCCATCCACATGTTTCACCAGCGTTGACTGCCCTAGTTTTGGGCAACAGGTTGAATTCAGTGAACAACAGTTTGACTATATTTTTGGGGTTGTTCAAGGGTTGTTTCTTCAGGCTGTTCGAGGGCTAGTTGACCAGAAATTGACCAAGCATATTGGAGGTCAATTTCAACTCGTTTGACCAAGTTTGACTTTATTGATCTAGAGTTTATTGCTGATGATATAATATTACAGAATTTTGATTTTGTACTATTTCTCTTTGTTGAACTATTGAAGATAAAAGAAGATTTGATCAAAGGTTTTCCCTGCATTGGGGTTTGTCCTTGGCGAGCTGCCACATCTTGTGTCTCTTGTCTTGGCTTGTTTTCTATTGATCGTTTAATGTTCTATCTGCACTTTACTTAATGTGTACGTGATTGCTAATTTGTGGCTTATAAGAAGAAAAGAAGTAAACTGCTCTAAGCATAGAACATACCATAACTTAACAGCAAGGGACAATGAAATTCACAAGGAATTTTGGCAACCTAGAAATCCAACATTATAGGTATGTTAAGGAAAGAATTCTGAAGGAAATATATGGCGTAGGAATTTTAGCAACCTAGGAATCCACCATTATAGGTATGTTAAGGAATGAATTATGAAGGAAATATATGGCATTGACTAAAGCATTTTTTATCAAGTTTAATTAACACATATGTAATTATGTTTTTACATAAGGAAATATATATTGAATACCACTTCATTTAGCTCAGGATTTGTGTCTTAAACTATACTTATAATAGGTTAAGTGATACATAGAGGAAAAATGACTTCATTCAGGGTTCAATTGAGTTCTTAGAAATGAGTTTCACCCAGATTGGAACTACATTATGGAAATCAACGTGATGTTAACAACCTTTGTGTTAACATAAAATCTAATGAAACAATTTCATGGGAAATTAAGATATATTTTGCTCAACATTATGTTGATAATTTACTTGGTAATTTTCTTAGAAAATACTCAAGTTTATAAAATAGTCCACTCATGAATTACATGTTGTCTCCTTATTAGTTAAGAGTTTCTCAAATATTCATAAGATATAATTTGAGTAAGTACATTTTTCTTTGCTCAAACATAGAGACCATACAGAGATTTTTGAAGTTACAAGGAGACACATGCAATCACTTTTTCTTAGTTTACAGAGGGTTAGTATTTAATATTTAAACCCATATTTGCTAAAAAAGAAATCACATTCCAACCTCATAGATTTTTTATTTTTACATTTCACTCAATTTAAAGAATAAATTTGATCGGAAACCATTACTCAAGAAAAATGAAATTATACTCAATAGTCATATTTTTCCATAATATGATTATTGTGCTCAATAATGTTGCTAATATTGTGGTGTTTTTTATTGTTTGAAAAAATAAATTATTTTCATTTTAAAAAGCATGGGTTGTTAATGAATTTGTAGTGGTTATTATATAGATTATTTTTTATATACATCCACTATATCGAGTTGTTATTTAATATTACCACGTAGTCACTACACACATTTTTCATAGATTTCTTTTACAGGGGTGCTACACAAATTCAAGCCATGGAAGTTGTTGGCTTGTTGGGGCTTGACCTAGGTTCAAAGATGATTTAGCCAAACAAATCCCGGTACTACTAGCCCTTTCAACAATAGTCCACGGAGCACAGACTGAGATCTCACCCAAAATAGTATGGGAGGGTGATAGAACTAGGTTTCTGCACCTTGGAGATGTCTGATGATTTCAAGTGGTCCATGATTCTATCCTGTGTGCACATCGCTACGCGCACTTACCCATACCTCGCAGCCTGAGATGTTGTCTTGGCGTAGCCCTACCCGGGGCTCGAACAGTGTTATTACCCAACTCTCTCCTCACAGCCGATATTAGGTTATTAACTGAACTTAGTTATACACTTTTAGTTATTCTTAACAATATTCACAATTTATGTAAGTGCGCGCAGTAAATAAACAATATAATTGCAAGTAATATCAAACATGTAATAACTCAGAACATATACATAGGATTAAGATGAAACTTCTCTTTATTATTTTATTCCTTCTATTACAGACTCGACACTACCCTGCGCACTCAGTTGTAGGGTTCCGCGCACTCAGTTGCGGACTCTACTAGGCCTCTACACACTCAGCTACAGAGCCTCTTCCTACTGCTACAACCCAAGGCACTTAGACTCTTGCTCTACGCTTCGCTATCATCTAGACTCCATCCGTTCATTTTCTTAGTTACTTTACAACTTAGAGCCTCGCTCTATTTATAAAAGCCCATGGTCTGTGGACCATGGGTAGGCCGACACTACATTCAAAACTTAAGACGGATAGCCCTATGACTCTAACATACAATTCGCACTCCGTGCCTGCAATTCGTAGAGTTTTTACAATAAGAACAACTCAAAACTTGGGCTCTAAGCCAAAACATGCTGTGGTGGGATTCCATGCCCAACAGGCCCCCAATAAAAAAATCGTGACTCATCCTCAAGTCACTCTATCGGTGAGACGATCTTGGCACAGAGTCCCTCCAGCTAGTCCCAAATGCTCTTAATGTCTGCTTCGCACTGAGTTGCTGCTTCCTGAACTTGTTGCATTCTCTCCTCTTAGACCTCTATAACAGAACTGTTCCCATATAGTTGTACCGATATGTATTTATAGTCCCACGTTCTTGTCTGGCTCTCTGAGGCACGAAGACTATAATGTTGTCAGCTAGTCAAATAACTGAACCACCTGTGTAAAGCTTCAAGCGGTTACCGTTCACTTTCCCTAGGAAGGGTTCCCCATTTAATTTGACGAGCTTGACCACACCTCCGTCTATGACTTCCTTAACCACGTATGGTCCTAGCCAATGCATTTTGAATTTTCCTGGAAATTTTTCAAACTTACTATCGTATAGCAGTACCAAGTCATTTACTTTGAATGTGCGCAACTTAATATGGTGATCATGCCAAGCTTTTTCACGTTGTTTCTGAACCTGCTGATGAAAACCTGCCAAGAACTGTTCCTCCTCAAGTTCTTCCAATTGCGTGATTCTTCCCTCCAAAGCTTTGCAGTTCGACATCCCTGTGGGTGATGATAAGTGCCAGTATTGTAGCAAGAATGTTGCAACTCCTGGGCTACCAACTTTACTTTTATTAACCCGATAGTTCGTAACAAACTTGGAAGCGTCAGTGTTATATGCACAAGTACTAGTTATCACTGCAGGTTGTCACTTGGTCAGCCGACGCGAGATCACTAGAAGCTCAAGCCAACTTCTATAGATTTTAGAATAAGCTCTATGTGGGATGAAAGGAAAGAAATATTACTCTACATATGCTATTCTAACTGTACAAAGGAGAAAGACTGGAGTGTAAAGAAAAACCTAGTAAACCCTAATTTACAAGATAATTCTATTTTTGCTAAAAACACCATGAAAACCATGAAAGTAATGCCATTACCTACTCAAGGAAGTAAAAAACATCTAACCATGCTATTTCTAGAAGTAAATAAGGAAAAAAACATATTTTTGGATTTTTATGTGTTTTTATGTGAATTTAACATACATCTAATTTATTGTGTGTGAGTGTGGCAGCGAATAGCTGGCGTTGGAGGGCAGTTTTGGAGCTAGGGAGGATGTGTGGATAGGCCCTAGGAGGTCTTAGCTGGCCTTCTGGAGGCTTTTCCCACACTTGACCTTCAAAAGAAAGCCTACAGGAAAAACTACAGGAGGACACAGGAAATTTACAGGAGGAAAATAGGGAAACTACAAGAGGCCTATAGGAGGAGGCCGAGAGCAATTTTCACTATTTTCAGAGTGTGGGAGTGGGTGGAAAAGGTGGATGAAGGTTGGAATGACGTGTTAGGGTGCCTAAGGTCGACCATGAATCACTAGGGGAGAGAAAGATGATTGGGTTTGCTCAAGGAGAGAGGAAGAAGTTCTATGAAAAATGAAGGAAACTAGGGAAGAATTGAGGTGAGGTTTGGAAGACCTATAGGGCATGTATCAGATGGAGGGTGTGATTTATGGCAATCTGGTCTACTACTGGAAGAGATATGCTACATAGAAATTGATAGTCAACCAAGAAAATCAAGCAACCAATGAAATGAGTGCATCTTAGGAAAAATAGAGTTTTGCATTAAAATGGCCTAAACTATGATGTATAGAAGGAAATGTTGGGAAATGTTGTGAGGAAGGAAAGCATGCAAATGGACTATTGCAAATTAGGAAGTGAACATGATAAAGAAGATCTAAAGCAAAGAAAAACTAGACTATCAACCTACTAAAGAGCTGCAAACACTAGAAGTCCTAGGAATGAGGAAAATCTGTGTTTTTGGGGCAGAAAGAGAGTGTTTTCCTCAAATCATGGTCCCAATGGGAGGAAGAGAGGCCAAGGCATTGTTGCTAGCCTTTTGAATCTTTTCTAATCACTACTTAACCTACTACAGAAAGCACAAATGGAAGCAAACTATTGAATCATCAAAAGCAACCTATTCTTAACCATAAGAGAAATACATCTAACAGCAAGCTAATCTACAAATTGAAGTAAAGCATACAAATACAAGAAAATAAGAGCTTGGCTACTTGGATTGGGACCTGATCCAAGAGCTCAGCCCTTTGAGGTAACTCAGTGCTAGCTCAAAAAGGATTCCATCTTTATTATCAAAAAATAGCAAGATTACATAAAACTGTCATAATAATAAGCTCGAACTTTGAGTAGAGTTTAAAAAAAATCTGACCCTAGTGAGGCCCTAGGCCTCTCTACTTATACAGCTGAAGCTATCAACAAATTCCTTAAGATTAGGGAGGCTTGGCTCCCAAAACTCGAGATAACTATCAATCATCTTCCACTTGCTCGGCTGCCTACTAGTGCATGATTCGACTGCTTGTACTCCGAGATGAATGAAGGGGAATTCGAAGTGAGGAGAAATGAATGAGGGGGATTCTCTACTATAAGTCCTATCCTCTGTCTACTTCAAGTTATTGCTGCAATTTGACCACTTGATCCTTGACTTTGACCTCGAAATCCATCAATAATATGCATTAAATACATGTTAGACCACATGGCATAATAACTAACTCAACTCACCCTATAAGCATAAATATAATCAGAAAATCATACAATAAGCTAAGAAAATGGTTGATTTGATGAGGTTAGGAGGCAAAATGAGCCCATATAATTACCCATTTATTAGGCTCATCATCACCCCCTACTGAAGGTGTTGCTCATCCTCTAAGCAACCTAGTCAATTTCTTCGTCTTCCATGGCCGTGGTGGCCTCCCTAGCATTCCAGGCTTCTGATATGGTCTGCTCATGTTCCCCATGAAATCTTTCCTTCTTATGTATGTCCTTCCACTTCTCCTTCTCTTCTACCTTCCAGCATGCCTAATATGAGTGGAGGACTTAGTTTGAGGCCAATCCAGTTGACCTTCAGCCTTTGCATGGAGCATTTGTACATTGGTACTCTTCTCAATGCCTCCTTCAGCCTCATGGGAGAATGGTATTCCCTGATCTGCAAGCTACGGGGTGGAGTGTTCCATCTTCTCATGCATGCATTCACATAATCATCCCCAAGTAGCCTATGCATATCTTCAAAGTGTGCAATGGATTGCTCCTGATTGGCTAGATGTTTGGGGGCAATATGAGGGTCATTGGCAAGTAGGTTGTGTGTGTTGATGAGTGCCATAGGATCTGATGGCTCAACTCTTATCATCAATGGTTCATTCTTCTCTTTTATTAATAATCTTTTCATTTCTTCTGCCCTCAATTCTTGATGGTTCATCCATGATGCCATGACCATTAATTTTAGATCCCCTAGCTTGGCATTGGGGTCCCACACATTCAAGTCTGTGAGGGCCATGTTGTATAGATAGAAATCTGCCATCTTTGTTTTTTCCTTGGAGGTGCTTTGGTCACACAAATCCATGAACTACCTATAGTCTTGGAAAGGCATGTTGTCTCTTTGTGCCAAAGTTTTTATTTGAAATTGAAGCCATTGATCCTTCAGATAAAGGCCATAAGATTTGGTTGGCGTTCTGCATTGTAGTGCTTCCATGGATAAGCTAGCCATGTATGCCAAATGAGTCTCTTTCTCTTGCAGCTTCCTCCTTAGTAATTCATTCTCATTTTCAAGGTGGCTTCTTGTAATGACTTCTTTGTCTCTGAGAGCACTCAATTCCCTGATCATTTCCTTGAGTTTGTCTTCCATGTGGCCAATATCCTCAAATCCTTTAGACTTGGCTAGCTGCATCCACCAATGCGTTCTCACTTTTTCTTTTTCCAATTCGGAAAACAGTGGAATTGAAAATTTCTATGGGATTGTCTTTCCTCCCTCAAGTATTCTATAATAGGAGTCAATATTAGGTTGAGGGTCAAGTTCTTGTAGCTCTTGTGCTTCTTCTTTCACCTCTGGTTGTCATCCTATCCTTTCCTCAAGTTTTTGTGTTTCCTGTAGTTTGGACAGTGTCTCCTCTAGGACTATTTTAACCTCCTGTAGGTCTGGTTTGGGGTCTTGTAGGATTGCCTTTCCCTTCCATGTAGAAGACCTTGTAGTCCTCCTTTCATAGGTTATGGGTATCTTGGAAGGAGACTTTTTCATCTTGGTAGATGGTGACTCCTCAATGTAAATGGGAGTCTTTGATGAGGGTTGAGGTTTGCCTGTTTTGATTCGGGTACTCTTTCTTGCCCTGAAATACATGGAGGTTGTTCTTTTCCTCTTCTGCTTCTTCTTGACTAGTGTATCGAGGGAAGTGAGGGCATCTACTGCTTCTCTTTCCAAAGTTTCAAGGGGCTCTTCTCCTTGCTCTTCCCTCTCTGCCTCCTTTTCTCCCTCTTTTGTCTCTTTTTCCTCCTCCTGCTCTGTCTCTTTAACTCTCCCCTCCTCTGTTTCATTTCTCTCCTCCTTCCTCTCTTGCTCTGATATGTCACCATTGGCTTCATCTTCTCCTCCTTGTTGTTCTCCCTCCTCATTGACAGCAAGGCTGACATCATAGGTTAATGCCTTGATGTCATCCTCAGATGTCATATTTATGAAAGCTTCCCATGCTATAGGGAGTGTAAGGGTATGGAAGGCTTCTTCTACTAGGATCTTGATTAGGCCATGGTGAGCTAGCTGTTGTGAATTTCCTTCTTGTAATTTGGTGTTGGAGTCAATGAGGGACTGAAGGAGAAAGTAAGGGATACTGAGCTTTTGATGTGTTGGGGTATCCATGCCATATCTCAATTATTGGAGGATTTTGAAATGATATCCATAAACAACGTTGTACCTCCCCTCACAAGAAATGTATTTGATCATTTGATAGCTAACTTCATCCCAGGGATATGGTATACTAGCCCTCCTAATTCCATTTTTGTCTTCCACAGGGGTTTCATTATCTTGGAAAAATTTCTTCTTGGCAGCCTGGCCAATTGGTTTCTCATCTTTACTCCAAGGCAGCCGAAGAGGAAGGGTAGTGACCCTACTAATGAATTCAGGGGTTATTTCAATGGAGATGCCTCTAATGATTATAGTAGCATGAGTTCTGTGTGAGGGACCAGAGAGAGAGCAAATTCATGGGCAATTTCATCATCAAACCCTCTAAACTTCTCAAAGAAATTCATCTAGTTTTCCCTTGTAAATATGTCCACCACTTGAGGATGTGCATGGAGTCTAGTGGGGTTATTGGGTTCTTTTCTCATAAACCCTCCTGCCATACTAACTGTACTCCTTTTAACAAACCAGATATGGAGGTGGAGACAAAGAATTTTGAGGGAAATAGAAAAACAAAGGGGTCTGTGTTTTTTTTTAGTAAACATATATATATTTTTTTTATGTATTTCTACCCTCTTAAAGACTCATTTCATCTTCAATTTAAGACCAACTCTTTCACATTTTGATTTTTAAAAAAGAGCAATCATGAACGCTACCTCTTCAAACTGAAATTTGTGCCCAAAATCACATTTCCTCCCTTCAAAATGACTCACTGCCCCTCTTGTAGAAGCTCGTTGTCCCTCCTGTAGATTTCTTGTAGGTTCTCTTGTAGAAAACTTGTAGGTCTCCTGTAGAAGATGTTGAGAGCAAAAATATGGAGGAAATTGATGGAGGATGGTGGATACGAAGCTGTGGGGCCATAAGAAGACTGTTGTGTGGTTGAGTTATGAGGAGAAGCTAAAGAAAAGGTGGTGAGAATGCGTGGGGAGGAGTGCTCATTACCTTTTATGGGTGTTTTCAGTTAGGAGTGCTAAGCTGGCAAGGTGTACATTGCTCGGATTAGGACCATTGGTCCCCACCTGCTTGGTCATCATGACCACACCTTGTAATCATTCCCTCATTAATGCATCAGGGTTAACTCTTCCTCCCACTACTTGTCCTTCACATCTTTTGCTTTGAGTTTGAGTGTGCGCACGTGTGGGTGACATCTCGGTTAAGTGGAGTCAATTAAATGAAGGTGGCCAAGTTAATTGGCCACCTTTCCATCTTTCAATCTCAACCATCTCATTGCCTTCATATGATTCCTAATTACAAAAATGTAGATAGAGGGGTGACTTAGCTACTTACCTGTAATCCAAGTGTATTTGTCGCCATCAACTGTGAGGTGTTGTGGCTTTCTCTATTGCATGCCTTCATTTTCCTTCATGCATGCTGCCTCTACTTGTTGATGGGTTGTTGTGTGTTATTGTAGGTTCTTATTTTGCTGGGGCTAAGCTACATGTGCCTTTTCAACCTTCAGATGTGTTGTCCCTTGCTGCTGGTGCTGGACTTCTATGGGATTAGCTGCTACATGAATTCCTACAGGAGCTCTTGTAGCTACTTCTCTGCTTGAAACTTCAGTGATTTCCTTGCGCTTAGAGCTTCAGAATGATGCCAGAGGTGGAGATGAATGATGGAGGGATAGTAGGTAAGCTTTAGGTAAAGTTGATGGTGATTTTTCCTCCTTTTATTTTTATTTTTTTTCAAAACTGGAAAACTGTTTTTTCTGTGTTTTTTTTCTTGGAAAAAAAATGATGATGCTTGGAGTGTGATGCAGGATTTGAAATGATGACAAGGAGTTTGAAGATGGTAAGAGGGATTATAAGTTCCTCGTGAAGCCTTTCTTGTCCCTCAAACTGCCTTCTATAGGCACTTTTGGCTCTCTGTAATTCCTACAGGAGCCTCCTGTAGAAAAACAAAGCCTCATGTAGAAAACATGGTTTTGGAAGAAGAGGTATAGTGGGGTGAAAGAGATGCCAAAAATGATGGAGGAAGGTGTGGAGAATATGAGATGGATGCTGGTATGAATTTCAAGGTACCCTTGGCACCTTTTTTTGCTCCTTGTAGTCCTCCTGCAAACCTACAATGCAATAAAAATTCATTTTTTCTTTCTCATTTTTTTTTTTAAACAACTAGGGCGCCTCAGAGAGGTTTTCACCTTAATTTCCTACCATGGGCGCCTCTAAGGGAGGTTTTCACTGAGAGAACTTATTTTTTTCCCCTTTTTTTGAAATCACTGGATTGCCTTAGAAGAGGTTTTCAACCCAATGATGGGACTCAAGCGCCTCATGGAGGTTTTCACTTGAGTCCTTATTTTTTCTCTTTTTCTTTAGTGAGTGAGTGAAGTGGAAGCTAAGACATGCTCCACTACCATCAGTGTTTTATTCAAATCTTCTATAAACTCTTGCTTGCAGAGGGGTTTCTTGTAGACTTTCAACTGATGTCCATTGAGAAGCATGGGGTTGGCTTCATCATCAATGGTTCTGATCATAACTGAACCATTGTCATTGCATTTCTCCACAGTGCAGGGTCCCAGCCATCTTGTCCTCAGCTTGCCTTTGAAATCCTTGTATCTTGAATCATAGAGTAGTGGCCAATCTCCCACTTGGAATTGCTTCTCCCTGATATTTCTGTCATGCCATATCTTTCTCTGAAGCTGAACTACCTCTGTATGGAGAAGGGCTTGCAATCTGTATTCATCCAATCCATTGAGTTGAAGTAATCTCTCCTTTTGTGCATGGCAGAGGTCTAGGTCTAGCTGAGCTGCCATCCTTAGGGTATTGAATTCAAACTCTATTGACAACAAAGCCTTTTTCCCATAGACTAGTTCATAGGGTGTGAATCTGGTGGTGGTCTTCCATGTTGTGTTCTAGGCCCAAGTGGCCTCAACTAATCTATCTGTCGAGTCTTTTCTGTTGCTTCTCACTACCTTGGTTAGGATCCCTTCCAATGCTCTATTAGTGACCTCCACTTACTCATTGGCTTGTGGATGGTAAGGGGTGGAAGTCCTGTGCTTGATCTTATGATGTGTGAGTAGGCGTTCAATCAAGTTGGAAGTGAACTGACTGCCTTGGTCTGTGACTAACTCTCTCGGATACCCGAACTTATAGAATATGTTTTCCCTCAAAAACTCATCTACGTGTTCTTTTAACTCTGTTGTGATTGCTTTTGTCTCCGCCCACTTTTTCAGGTAGTCGGTGCACACAATGATGTACTACTTCTGCTTTGAAGGGGGTCTGATAGGCCCCACAAAGTCCATGCCCCACTTCTCAAATGGCTTAAAGGTCCCTTGAGGTTGCATGGGCATTTCATCCTTTGGAGCGGGTTTCCCCATCCTCTGACACTGATCACACTGGCTCATGTATCTCCTCACATCCTGATGAAGAGTGGACCAATAGTAGCCTGCTTGTAATATCTTGAAGGCGGTTCTTTTTGTTGCAAAATGACCTCCACAAGGTCCACCATGACAGGTCAGGAGGATGTCAAAGAATTCATCCTCCCTGACACATCTTCTCAAGATCTGATCTGGGCCAAGTTTGAAGAGATTGCCTCCGATCTAGGTGAAAGGGGCACTTTTCCTTACTATCTTGCTCTTCTCTTTTGCGGATAGATGTGGTGGGAACTGTGTTGAATCCAAGTAGTTTGCTATATCAGCAAACCATGGAGAGAGTACTGATATAGCAAATAGGTGTTCATCTAGAATTTGGTCATCCACCATTCCTTCTTCACCTACATGTAAATTTACTCTAGACAAAAAGTCAGCAACAATATTCTCTTTACCAGGCTTATCAATAATGGTCAGATCAAAATGCTGTAGTAAAACCAACCATCTAATAATGTGAGAACTTGCATCTGGTTTGTTCATTAAACATATAATTTTAGCATGATCAATGTGCACAAAGGTGTGATAGCCTGTGATATAATGTTTGAATTTGTTTAAGGAATGCATGACAGCTAGGAGTTCCTTCTCGGTCACTGTATAGTTTAACTCTACCTTTGACAAGTTTTTGCTTTTAAAGTATATCTCATAAGGTAACTTTTCATCAATTTGTCCTAAGGCTGTTCCTATTGCTTTGTTCGAGGCATTTGTGTGAATGTGAAAGGGCAGGGCCCAGTTTGGGCCTCTAAGAATTGGGCTAGTCACTAGCTTTCTCTTCAAGGTATCTTAGGCTTCTTGACAGTTCTTCGACCATATGAACTCAACATCTTTGCCTAGGAGGCCAAACAAAGGAGATTCTAACTTGTTGAAGTCTTTAATGAATCTCCTATAATATCTAGCTAAACCTAGGAAACTTCTGGCATCTCTCACCTTTTGAGGAGGTGGGACCCTTTGGATGATGGCAGTTTTGTTGGGGTCCACCTGCAGTCCTTGTTGAGATATTGCATGACCTAGCATGGTCCCTTCAGTCATCAAAAATTCGCATTTTTCTAGACTGAGGGACAGGTTCATCTCAATACACTTATTTAGAACTTTTCTTAGGTTAGATAAAGCTTCCTGAAAGTCATAGTCATAAGGAGTAAAATCATCCATGTATATTTCTACTGCATCATGAACCAGTTCAGAAAATATACTCAATACCACTCTTTGGAAAGTGGCTGGAGAATTGCACAAACCAAAAGGAAGGACCCGGTATGCAAAGGTACCCTAAGGACAAGTGAAAGTAGTCTTATCTTGGTCTTCCGGGCTGATTTGAATCTGATTGTACCCGTTAAACCCATCTAGGAAGGAGAAATTGTTTTTCCCTGCCAGACTGTCTAACACTTGATCTATGAAAGGTAAAGGAAAATGGTCCTTTTTAGTGACTTTGTTCAATTCCCAATAGTTGACAAAGATTATCCACTTACCATTTTTCCTTGGCACTAGCACCAAAGGAGAGACCCATTCACTGTCAGAGATGGGATAGATGAATCTTGCATCAAGCAATTTCTGCAGTTCTTCCTTAACAATATCTTTAAATGTTGGGTTCATCCTCCTCTGAGGCTGCATGACTGGCTTGCAATCTTCCTTGATGTATATATGATGAGTAGATACTAAAGGGTGCACTCCCTTCATCTCCTTATAACTCCAGGCGAAGGCATCTAGATGTTTTCTTAGTATGTTGCATAAGTTCTTTTCCTGGGAAGTAGATAGGGATGGATTGATTTTCAATGTTCTTCTTGGTTGAACTCTATATTTTTAACACGGAGAGAAGTTGGGTCCGCCACACATAGATCGGTTGAGGGGTTGTTTTGGGTTTCTCTTACTATGTCTTTTGATGGTGATACACTAGGAGGTAGATTTTGAATCATATCATCCTCATCTTGCAGTTTCCCCCCCATGGCAATTTCTAATGTACAAAGTGGTGCAGAATAAATTTCATCCTCATCCTCCTCCTCCAACCAGAGAGGTAGATCATGTTCTAGCAAGGGTTGGGTAGGAGGATATAGGGTTAACTGCTTGGACATGTGCCCGTTCTTTATGGTCATGTTCCCAGCTCGACAGCTGATGTAGGCATTGGCTGTAGCCAACCAAGGTCTTCCCAGAATGAGAGAATACCTAGTGAGCTTTGCCTTTGGTTGGAGAACTAAGGAATCTGCAGGGTACTCCCAAGAATCAATTGAGACCATCACATGTTCCACAATCCCCTCAGGAGTCACTATGGAGCGGTCTGGTAGCTGCAGCACTGTTGTGGTATTCCTCAAGGAGCCTGGAGGTTAAGTTTGAGCATTGTGTCCTTTGTCATCACAATAATGGCAGCTCCTAGATCAATCAAGGTATGTGGGACCATTGTGCCATTGATGTGGAAATCAACTACTGGGCTTCCATGGTCCAGATATTTTGGACAAATTATCTTCCCCAACATCAGATCGGATAGTTTTCCTATGACATTGATGGTTGTGGCATCTCTCTTGTGCCTTCATGGATGCCTAAAGCACTTCTCTTTGATCAACCTATTGTAGATAGGCACATCTTTTATGGCTTGGAGAAGTGGTATCTTCACACATAACTGTTTCAATTCTCCCAAGAGTTAGGTCTCTTCTGGGGTAGGCTAGATTGTCATGGATAGTCTCTCAGGAAAGTGTGGATTTTCTTTAGGTTCGCTTTCCTCTTTATCTTCCTCAACCTCCCTGGGTGGAGGCTGGATATCTGGGAGAACTTTCTCATATCACAATTTAATTTCGTGAATCTCCATAGCATAAGTTGGGCATGATGGTTTCCCACTATATACTTGCTGAGCTTGTTTGTTGTTAAGGTTCGGATTTGGCTGGGTAGGCATTTGGGGTTGCCTTGGTGGAGCAGAAGTTAATGATTATGGTTGGGCAGATGGTGGAGGTATAAGAGTGGGAAGAGAGTTGTATTGGGGCCTCCACCCCTGATGAGATGCATTCCACTGAGGTTGTGGCTGAGCATAAGATTGAAATGAATTTGTGGCTGGTTGGGCATGATATTGAGATGTGAAGGACCAAGGAGGAGGTGTGGACTAGGAAGGATGAGCAGGAGGGGACCAAGAAGGTATGTAGGTGACTTGGTTGGGGTTGTAGTATGCCTGAGATGTCCCTTGCATCCTCTGTTGGTATGGTCTAGGCCCATGCGGCATCTTTTGGTTTATGTAATAGATCTGTTCAATGACTCCCTCGGCCCCTTGGTATACAACTTTAAGTCTGGGCAAGGAAGGGCACTTATCTATAGAATGATCTTCTTCACAGATTGAACAAACCTCTATAAAGTTCAATGGGCATTCATTCCTAGGATGCCTCATGGTGCATCTAGGGAAAAAATGGCCAAAGCCCTCTCTGCTTCCTCTTGTTTTCTTTTGATATGCAAGGTATCCATTTGCATGGAAAGAGTCTGCAACATCTCACTCTTGAAGTCTTCCAACATATTTCCAATCTCACCTTTAATGGATGAATTGGAAGAAGAGGTACTAGCTATGGGTTGACTCCCCCTACCTTTCTTTCTGGCTACTCTAGAATGGTTTCTAAAAACAATCTTTATATCCTCATAGGATTTTTGGTAGATGTCTCCCCGGCTAGTAGATGGAGGGTGTCTAAAAGGTCTTCCCTAATTCCCCTCAGCAGGACCATCTTTAGAGACTCAGGATCAACTGTACACCTGGCCCTTTTGTAACTGAGCTGGAACCTCTCCTCATAGTCTTCTAGGGACTCATCACTTCCTATAGTCATTCAAAAGATTTTTTCTTTAGTATCTTTTGACTTAAAATAGTTTAGATACTTGTCGTTAAAGGCCCGCTACATCTGAGCCCAAGTTATGATGCTATTTCCAAGTAATCCCATGAACCAGCACAGTGCTGCGTCCTTGAGAGTAGAAGGGAATAGTTTCAACTTTTTCTCATCTTCTGCATAGTCATAAGTTCGACAGATAACAGAAAACTTGAACAAGAAGGTGTCAGGATCTTCTGTAGTCAGACCATGGAAGTGAGGTAGGGTTGAGGGACTTACATTCTTCATTTTGGTGCCCCCATTGGTCTCCCGAATGGGGAAGGTACCCTCTATTTTTTCTCCATTTCCCCTAGCATTTCTGTTTTCAGCCATTGGATCTAAAGGAATGTTTTCTTCTTCTTCTTCCCCTATAGGTTCTTCAAATATGTTTGGCTATTCACCTAAGGGTTCTTCTTGATTGCATCCACCAAAGAAAAAAGAAGGTTGGCTGTGTGAAGCAGTCAGGGTGTTGGGCAAATATTTTCCTAAGTTATCTCTATTAGGCATGAAAGGAAATATTTTTGGTTGTTTTTTTTTTTTCATTTTCCCCACACTGAAAGTACCTGTAGAAACTAAAATTGTGATTGAAAAAAACAAATTGCAACTAGCTGAAATGAACTTGCTGAATGGAAATTTGTAGAATTGAAAAGGAAAGCAAGGAAATACAGAACTGAAAGAAAAAAAATTTATAGTCTACTTTTGCCGAAATAAACTATTAGTAGAATGTTGCAATAGGAAATAGACGAAAGCAGTAATCACAGAATACTCAGACGCTTCCCTAGAAACGACACCAAGAAGTGATGAGCACCAGTATTGTAGAAAGAATGTTGCAACTCCTAGGCTACCAACTTTACTTTTATCAACCCGATAGTTCGTAACAAACTTGGAAGCGTCGGTGCTATATGCACAAGTACTAGTTCTCACTACAGGTTGTCACTTGGTCAGCCAGCGTGAGATCACTAGGATCTCAAGTCAACTTCTATAGATTTCAGAAGAAGCTCTATGTGGGATGAAAGGAAAGAAAGATTACTCTACAGATGTTATTCTAACTACAGAAAGGAGAAAGACTGGAGTGTAAAGCAAAACCTAGTAAACCCTAATTAACAAGCTAATTATACTTTTGCCAAAAACACCATGAAAACCATGAAAGAAATGCCATTACCTACTCAAGGAAGTAAACAAAATCTAACCATGCTATTTTTGGAAGTAAATAAGCAAAAAAACATATTTTTGGATTTTTATGTGTTTTTATGTGAATTTAACATACATCTAATTTATTGTGTGTGAGTGTGGCAGCGAACAGGTAGCGTTGGAGGGCGGTTTTGGAGCTTGGGAGGATGTAGGATGGTGTGGATAGGCCCTAGGAGGTATTAGGTGGCCTTCTAGAGGCTTTTCCCACACTCTTCCTTCAAAAGAAAGCCTACAGGAAAAAATACAAGAGGACACAGGAAATCTACAAGAGGAAAACTGGGAAACTACAAGAGGCCTACAGGAGGAGGCCGAGAGAAATTTTTGCCGCTTTCAGTGTGTGAGAGTGGGTGGAAAAGGTGGATGAAGGATTGAATGAGGTGTTAGGGTGCCTAAGGTTGACTACGAATCACCAGGGGAGAGAAAGATGATTGGGTTTGCTAAAGGAGAGAGGAAGAAGTTCTATGAAAAATGAAGGAAGTTAGGGCATAATTGAGGTGAGGTTTGGAAGACCTATAGGGCATGGACTAGATGGAGGGTGTGATTTCTAGGAATACGGCCTACTTCTGGAAGAGATATGCTACATAAAAACTGACAGTCAACCAAGAAAATCGAACAACCAATGAAATGAGTGCATCTTAGGAAAAACAGAGTTTTGCATTAAAATGGCCTAAACTATGATGTATAGAAGGAAATGTTGGGAAATGCTGTAAGGAAGGATAACATGCAAATGGAATATTACAAATTAGGAAGTGAACATGATAAAGAAGATCTAAAGCAAAGCAAAACTGGACTATCAACCTACTAAAGAGCTGCAAACACTAGAAGTCCTAGGAATGAGGAAAATCTGTTTTTTGGGGCAGCAAGAGAGTCTTCGCCTCAAATCATGGTCCCAATGGGAGGAAGAGAGGCCAAGGAACTGTTGCTATCTTTTTGAATGTTTTCTGATCACTGCTTAACCTACTACAGAAAGCACAAATGGAAGCAAACTATTGAATCATCAAAAGAAACCTATTCTTAACCATAAGAGAAATACATCTAATAGCAAGCTAATCTACAAACTGAAGTAAAGCATACAAATACAAGAAAAGAAGAGCTTGGCTACTTGGATTGGGCCCCAACCCAAGAGCTTCAACCCTTTGAGGTAACTCAGTGCTAGCTCAAAAATGATTCCATTTTTATTATCACAAAATAGCAAGATTATATAAAACTGTCATAACAATAAGCTCGAAATTTGAGCAGAGTTTACACAAGAAAAAAATCCAACCCTAGTGAGGCCCTAGGCCTCTCTATTTATACAACTAAAGCTACCAACATCTTCCTTAAAATCAGGGAGGCTTGGCTCCCAAAACTTAAGATAACTATCAATCATCTTCCACTTGCTCGGCTGCCTTCTAGTGCATGATTCAGTTGCTTGTACTCCGAGATGAATGAAGGGGAATTGGAAGTGAGGAGAAATAAATGAGGGGGATTCCGTCCTATAAGTCCTCTCCTCTATCTATTTTGAGTTATTACTGCAGTTTGGCCACTTGATCCTTGACTTTGACCTCGAAATCCATCAATAATATGCATTAAATACATGTTAGACCACATGGCATTATAACTAACTCAACTCACCCTATAAGCATAAATATAATCAGAAAATCATACAATAAGCTAAGAGAATGGTTGATTTGATGAGGTTAGGAGGTAAAATGAGCCCATATAATTTCCCATTTCTGAGGCTCATCAAGTGCTGCTATTCACAGACTAGGTACGATATATTCCATTTGCATGATAGCTTCCACACCATAGACTAATTAGAAAGGGATTTGTCCCGTTAGTTTTTTGCACGTTTTTCTGTAAGCCCATAGTACTAAAAAGACGCACAGGTCCCAATTGCTTCGTTGCACGTTGCAAACTTTTTTCAGCATGGTTTCCAATATTTTGTTGAATGCCTCTACTATCCCATTTCCTTGTGGGTGATACGATGTACTTTCCCCATGATACACCCGGAATTCTTTTGTGAGTGCGTTGATGGTTTCATTCAAGAAATGCATTCCGCGATCACTCATTAAGATTTTTGGACAGCCAAATCGGGTTAACACATTTTTGAACAAAAATTTTGCAACCGTAGAGGCTGTGCAGTCTTTGACCCGATGTGCTTCCGCCCATCGTGTCAGGTACTTCATCCTAGTGATGATGTAGCGCGCGCTCGTATTTCCTTGAGGTTTGGTCTGTCCCAAAAATTCAATTGCCCATTTTTCAAACAACTGCAGTTCCATTTGTGGATTTAACGACATTTCATCCCTTCGCGATGGTTTTCCTGTCCTTTGACATATATTGCAGGCCTTACAGTGTGTTTTCGAATCCTGGTGGAGGGTTGGCCACCATAACCCTGCGCAAAGAATATTCTGTGTGGTCGTGCATCTTGCATAGTGTCCTCCTGCAGCGCCCCCAGGTGCTTCCACGAGGATCTAACTTCATTCAGATTCAGTACGTATCTTCGCAATATCTCATCATGTCCCATTTTGTATAGGTACCCCGCGATGACAAAAAAATCGCTGCGTGCACCACCAATTCCTTCTCCTGTTGGACAAAGTATTCCTTCGGCGCAGTCCCTGTTGTCAGAAAATGGATTATATCGTCGAAATGTCCGTCCGCGATGCGCACTGCAAAGAGCTACGCATCAGGTAGTCCCTCCCCAAAATTAGTGAGTTCCTCGCCCGTCTCAATGCATGATAAATGATATGGTCCTACATTCAAGCATCCCAGTTTGACTATGACCTCAAAATCATATTCCTAGAACAATAACAGTCACCTGCATATGCGCCCCCCCCCCCAACAATAATGTCGGTATTTTTGGAGTGCATACACCATTGCCAACCCCTCGTGCTCAGTGGTGGAATAGTTCTTCTTGACTTTAGACAATCTTCGACTTGCAAACGCGATAGGGTGATCCACACCCTCTGTGCCCTCCTGTGCGAGTACTGCTCCCAGCGCAATACACGATGCATCAACATGTACATGAAACTCCACATCCCATTTTTGGAAGACCAGGATTGGAGCGGAGGCCAATTTCCCATTCAGCACATCCAACCTCTTCATACAATCATCATTCCAACAAAATGTAACATCCTTTTTCAATAGCTTTTCCGTCAGCGCTATTATTTGAGCATAGCTTTTGATGAACTTCCTATAGTACCCTGTGTGTCCCAAAGTAGCGCGCAACTATTTAACAATTTGCGATGCTTCCAAATTTATAATAATGGCAATCTTCGTAGGGTTGACCATTAGCCCTTGTTTTCAGACTATATTTCCCAACAGGTTCCCAAAGGGGACTAGAAATGTGCACTTTTTAAGGTTCAGTATGTCTTCAGCAAGTATCCAGCATCAAGCATAAGCTTGCTACGTGGTGCTTAACCAATCCAAAGACCGTCCAATCATCCAGAAAAACCTCCATGAACTTGTGGATGTATTCTTTGAACGTGGTGACAACGATGCACGAAAAAACTAATGGCACATTCTTTAGTCCAAATGGCATGACGGTGTATTGAAAGCATATGCATTCTGTTGTGAAGGTTGCTTTTCTCCTATATTCCGACGTGATCTTGATCTGGTAATACCCTGAGAACCCATCTTTGAACGAGTATGCTTCTTGTCCACCAACATTTTCCAATACCTCATCTGTGAAAAGTGTTAGGAATGGATCATGCACATAGGCATCATTGATCTTTTTGAGGTCAGAACATATTCTTATTTCGCCCTTTTTCTTTTTCTCTTGTACCATAGGACTCATCCAGTCGGATTCTTCCACTGGTTCAATAATTTCGGCTGCAAGCATTTTGTCTAGTTCTACGTGGACCTTTTCCTTCTACTTAGGATTCAAGTGGTAAGGTCGCTGCTTGACTGGCTTCGCGTTGGGTTTTAGGGTGATCCTCATCATTCCTAAGTGACCACCAACAATCCCTTTTAAGTTCGTAATTTTCGTCAGGAAAAAGTCTTGATATTTGTGAAGTAACTCCACGACCTTATCTACTGTGGTATCATCCCAATAGTTTCCAAGCATTGCATACTTTGGTTCCACCTCTATTCCAATGTTTACTTGTTTTGTTTTTAGTGGCGTGGTGATGTCGGGGTCCTCAATCAAGGGTCCTCGAACCTCGTGACAACCTTTTGTTTCTGGAATGTTAATATTTCATGGGTCCTCATCATCCTCCTCAAAATTTACATTGTAACACTCTAGCGCGCAACACAGTTTTGTCGCCCATTCTGGCTGAAGCACGTCTATTGGCCCTTGGGGTATTTTGAAGATAACTTCTTTTACTGCTTGTAGCACATTATCAACAATATCCCACCAACGATCTTCAAACATGAAACTTAACAGAAATCCCTCATGCAAAATATCCCATTCGCTCGTACCATGGCAGAGCTTTGTCTCAGTATACCAATTCATGGGTATGACATCCAGGGTATGATAGGACAAATGCACCCATTCAGGTTGTGGCTTGTCCCCATAGGCCTTGGTCCATTTCGCGAGGTGTGTATGTGAATCATCCCGTCCATCATACTTGTCAACTAGCCACATCTGTGGTCTCCCAAATTGTAGGTGCATCACCCTTCTACATCCGCGCCAATCCTCAAAGCTTTTCTGATGCATACCCCACCATCTTGCGGGCATAACACAGAGTGCCAATTTCAAAGCATCAAAGCGTTGTTGTTCTGGTACTTCGCTCTCAAATTTGTTTAGAAATTCATCCACTGCTGTCAACCCTTCATACCTAGGCAAATCCCTTATCTCTGTTGTCACGCAGCGTAGTGATCTTACCATCATGTTGCAATTGAGTGTTGTTACTTCATGCATCTGATTCTGCCATTGCTCTATTTCTTCATCCGAATCTAAATTGTAGGAGCTTTTGCGCTCGCAAGAAATCCTACCATCTGCTATTAGATTCACCCATCCTTGCTCTTGCGTGATTATATTATCAATACAATCGAGATCGTCATCACTATCATCATTGCGCATTGGTTCAGTGTATCACACTCCTTCGACAGGAACTAGCGGTACTACTACGCGTAGTGACTTTTTCTCAAAAATCATTTTGCACTTCTTTAGATTTATGACTCCGTTCATATTAATGGCCCAGTCTATGCCCAGTAGCGCAGAATATGGATTGCTATCATCGATAATCTCTATCACTTTGAAATCCGTTAGTGTGCTCGCATCTTCAATATCCACCGCGACTCCTTGCTATCTTCCCATGGGTAAGATATTTTGCTAGTTTTCCATTTGCAATTGAATAGGAGACCATTGTAGCGTGGGTCTGCCCATGCATTCCCATGTTTTATTTGGCAGTACATTCACGTCTGATCCGAGATCCAAAATTACATGATACATTTCGTACTCTCCGATTTGCACAATCAATCTCATTTCCCTTCCTGTTTGTAATGCATTCTTTCCAAGTTTCCGGACTACATGTGGTTCTCCTGACCCCCGCACCTAGTGATAAGTTCCCACAACCCTTTTACAACCTTGTTGTTGTGCAACAGTTTCATGCATGTCTCTAGAAAGGTAGTGAGCATTGAAGGATCCATCTGTGGTTCTAGTTGATCCTTACCACCTAAAGTGGAGGCCTCTGTGAAGCTCTTCTAACTTCCATGAATGTCTCCTTCGCACCCTCCAAATAAAATTCAGGTTCCTTTGTAGGAGTCTTGCGAACCCATGCACTTTCTTCTAGCTTCTTATCTCTGTCATATCTGGTTTTGATATCACTTCGAAGCACTATGTTTACATTTTGGTCCTCTTCACACAGCTCAAACCTCATCATTTGTAGGTTTTGAGTTAGGGGAGGCTGGAGCACTCCTTTATCATGCAACCTCGCTATCAGTGTAGGGCACTCCTCCGTCTCATGATCAAATTGGGTACAATATAAACATGATTCTCTCGTTGGATGTGTACAATCGTGGGCACTGTGCCTTGGCCCTCCGTAATTGTAATAGATTAGTTGTCCGCGACCCCTTCCGGGTCCCATTCCACCTCGACCTCATTCGTGCCCCTGAAATCTAGCACGCGCTATCCCTGCATTCGGATTGAAGGCTCGTGTTTTGGTCAACTCTATAGGCAGGGGTCTGATCCATCATCAGCTCGTAACTTCTGCAGGTGCACTCATCATGGCCTACCGAGTTGTAGAAATTACAGAACAATTGTTGGGACATCTGTGTATACTTTTGCAATAGGTGATAGTTATCCGCAGTGTTTTTTCCTCCTATGTGACAAATTGTGCACCATAATGTAGACACTGTGCTCGATCCTTCTTGTGCCTCTGGTCTTAATGACATCGACCCTCCTCCCGCCAAGTAATTCGTGAAAACTGGATAGTGGTCCTTGTCATTCCCCTGGCCTTTGCATTTTATACACCATACCTCCTCGTGCACCTTTGGCCGAGTTGTCCTGTCCTGTTTTAAGCTTTGCATTTCCAAACACAAATTTTGCAATTGCACGTGGATTTGTTGGACTCCCAGACCAGGATCTTGTATAGGGGTCTCGTACAATCTCCAAAGCTTTGGCCTGGGTAGATAGCTTTTGTTGTGATAGTGTCGTCCTTAAATGCAGTGTTAGTGATGCTACACACCATGCACGGTGTTGTCCATTTGTCAAGGTCATGTTGACTTCACGAATCATACTCTTCACTCTTTGGCTTAGATCCCATGGGGTCTCACTCGGTAGCACATTATTTCCTTAAACCCGATAATCGATTGTGTCTCCAATTTTGGCTTACTAAATTCCCTCTTTAGAGCAGCTTGGATATCTGTGATCCTTGCGTTTGGATGGTCATTAGAATGCTTAATGTACCACGTTAGTGCATGATCCTGCAACCTACTCACTAGTGTAGCCTTCTTTATATTATCATCCACGACTCCTTGTGCTTTCCATACAGCCTTTACTATGAACTAGAATTGGTCCGGGTCTTCGTTCCCTACTCCTCTGAATACCAACAGTTTGATCGCGCTTTCCATATTGAACTGTGGTGGTGGCGGAGGTAGTGTGGGTGGGGATGGGGTTGATGATGGTGAAACTGGTGGTGGCATAGGTGGGGGTGGTATGCGCGAAATTCATTGTCTTATCAACCTGATTGCACTTCTCAGAGAAACTTTCACGAGCTCCTCCTCACTCTCCCGCGAGGATGAAATCAAGGGACTAGTTTCTAATTATTCACTACTTCCATTTCTGTAGATCTTCCCACTTCGCGTAGTCCATTAATTTATTCTTATAACCCGCTTTTCACACAGTAGCATTTTAATCCAGGTATTCAAATATTTAATGTACTTACCTCGCGGTCCCTTGAGGAAGCGACGTTTCGCCTCGCTGTAGCTGATGGTCGTATCTACTGTGAACTTGGTGATAAACCCCCTATAATTCGATCAAGCCAATGGTCCACAATGCGCGTGATATTATCTTCTGACGCTTCTAGTATGCTCACTAATTCCGGAGTCCACACAATCGGTTTGTCAACCCTACACCTTCCCTGGCTATTTTCTAGCTTCGCGATCCACTCGTACAGCTCAGAGGGGAAGGATGAAAATAAAATTTTGTGGATTTCCATATATAAGTAGCACTCCAACCACTGTTCCTTTGATACTCACAGATTCTTGTTTTCCTGCGCCGCGAACTTGTGAATTTTCTTGTCCAATCACCCTTCAATTTCTTTCTTTGTTGGATTCCAGTGACACGACATCAGCCATCCCTTATGTAGATCTCGGTCATGGCAACAGAACCATTTGTTGGATTGTTGGGGCCTGACTTAGGTTCAAAGATGATTTAGCCAAACAAATCCTGGTACTACTGGCCCTTTTGACAACAATCTGCAGAGCACGGATTGAGGTCTCACCCGAAGTAGTATCGAAGGGTGCTAGAACCAAGTTTCCACACCCTGGAGATGTCTGATGATTTCAAGTGGTCAATGGTTTGATCCTACAAGCACATCGCTACGCATGCTTACCCCTACCTCGCAGCCCAAGATGTTTTCTTCGCGCAGCCCTACCCGCAACTCGAATAGTGTTATTACCCAAGTCTCTCCTCACAGTCGATATTAGGTGATTAACTGAACTTAGTTATACACTTTTAGTTATTCTTAACAATACTCATAATTCATGTAAGTGTGTGCAGTAAATAAACAATATAATTGCAAGTAATAACAAACATGTAATAACTCAGAACAGATACACATGATTCAGATGAAACTTCTCTTTATTATTTTCTTCCTTCTGTTATAGACTCGAAACTACCATGTGCACTCAGCTGTAGGGGTCCACGCACTCAGCTACAGACTCTACTAGGCCTCTACACACTCAACTGCAGAGCCTCTTCCTACTACTATGACCCAAGGCACTTAGAATCTTGCTCTACGCTTCGCTATCATCTAGACTCTATCCGTTCATTTTCTTATTTACTTTACAACTTAGAGCCTCGCTCTATTTATACAATTCCATGGTCCACGGACCATGGGTAGGCCGACACTACATTCAAAACTTAGGGCGGATAGACCTATGACTCTAACATACAATTCGCGCTCTACGCCCGCAAATTGTGGAGTTTTTACAATAAGAACAACTCAAAACTTGATCTCTAAGCCCCAAAACATGCCATGGGGGGATTCCATGCTCAACAAAAGTGAGGATTTAACCATTTCAATTTAAGGTGTCTAAGTTTCATGTTGATACCATCAAAATATTTCAAGAAAAATGGTGGATAAAATTCTTTTCAAAATTCAATAGGTATTATGAGGAAGTTTGTAAAGAATTTGCCTACACATTTGATGGATAATGTGCTAAGGTAGAAACTTTAACAATACATATGTATGAATATGTTCTAACACAAGTTATATGTTTATCTTGGGAAGGAGAGAAGTGGTTCAAAGCTCACCACTTGGAAGGAAAACCATGGACACCTTTCATCAAGAAATCAAGAACAAAACTTGATTTGGATAGATGAATGCCTAAGATTTGGTTGATGCATCCATGGGATGAGTTGACCGGTTTGATACATAAGTATATAACCTTTGATGGGATATTTAGTCTTATTTATCTATATGACATTAGTATTTTGCAACATTTGATTGGGAGAAAGTACTGAATGTACCATATTAATTGTTGTGTAACCTTACTAAAATGGAAAGGATGATCCAAAAGCACCTTGGAAGTGAAAACATAAGTATTACCATCAAGTATTTATCAATATTATTTTTACAGTGACAAGTAGTGAAGTATCAACAAACTTGTGACCAATTTTTAAAGGAAAATCAATTTGTTGGCATTGATGAAGAAGAACTCTCAATGGAAGAAGAAGAAATGATTGATATGCCTCCACCTCAACCTCTATAGGTACAAACAACAAGAAAATATCTTATTACATATGTTAGAAGGGTTCAAGAACTATAACAAAGAAAATCCAAGAAGAACAAAAGAAGGAACAAAAAATTATCAATGTGGAAAAGAGACCAAGGACTAGATTTTCAAGTACCTTGGAGGTGGATGAAGACCAACAAACCTTGTATGATTACATTGAATCCTTAGGAGCCAAGGAAAAAGAATAAAAATAAATATTAGTAGCAAAATAAATGAAGATGAAAAAGGAGTATATTCTCATTAGTGAAGAGGAAGAGAAAAATACCCCTACTGAAGATGAAAGTGTAGACATTCTAAAAAATATCCTTCAAAAATACAAAGGTAGGGCTCCTATAGCTATCAATGAAGAGGCCAACAAGAAAAATAAAAGGAAACTTAGAAAGATGAAAAGGACCATTGAAGAAATGAGGGTCTTGGAGAGGCACATTAAAAGACAAAATGAATTGCCTTGGAAGAGGAGAATGAAAAGCTAAAGGAATAAAATAAGAAACTCCAAGAAAAAAATGTAATGCTTTCCAAATAAGCCTATATTTGGTAAGAACATAAAAGAGAACTCAAGGCTAAAACAGGAGCCTCGAGGTGAGTTTACTCATGAACAAACCAAGGCAAGTAGGGTAGACATCATGGTCAACACACAAAGATAATGTGGATTTCCTTCTTCCAGAAGTAGGGACACTCTGACAATGAGACAATTTTCAACATAGGGCAATAATACAATTTTGACCATGAGGAAATGTCACATATTCATCTTGGGGAGATGTCAGTCTTCTATTTTGGCAACATTTTTCTATGATAAAACACTCTATCTCGGCCATAATAATTCCATTTTATATCACTTTGGTCACTTTTTGAACATATTTTAGCTAATAAATCATTCCATAAGGTATTTTATTCATTCATTTTATTTTTTATTTTTTATTTTTTAAGTTTCTTGAAATTGGTTGCCTTATAAAGCTAGTTTACCATATTTTAGAGGAAAATAACAATTCTCATAAATGCTCATTCATTGTGATACTTGTAGACCAGATGGGAAAAAAAATACACGGGTTTCTTCGCACATGATCCTGAGATGGTAAAATACCCCTTGGTTCAACAACAAATGACGGGTGGAAGGTTGGTCAACACGCAGTCAGCATAGTCACACTAGCTACTAAAATGCATATCAGCTCAAAGAATCCACCCATGTTTTATTGAACACAATTTCTTCCATGATCTGAGCCATGAGGGAGGTAAAATTTATCAAGAAGGAAGCTTAGAATAGTTTCTTGTTAGCAGGAAAGAGGAATTTTACTAGTTTATTTCAAGATTTGTGTATAAATGCAAAGCTAGTTTTTAATAACTTTATATTTCAGACTTTAGAATTCTATTATGAGCTCGGTTTCTAGAAACTTTAGTATTGAAGTTTTGACTAAGCTTCCTTACCATCAATATATGCAGCCTTGTTTGAGTTTACATTATTCGGTTGCTTTAATGTGCAAGCTAAGGCGTGGAGAGCACCCACAACCTCAACTTGTGCACTTGTTTCCATTTGTTGTGCATTACTACAGATGTTGGTACATATGTTCACATTTTTTTTATACTCATGCAATAAAATATTTCCTTTCATGATATTTTAGCCATCTTGTTCATATTTTCAATTATATGCTTTTTTGTGATCATACTTATCCATAAATTTGTTTTGTTTATAATTTTTTGTCCATACTTGTTTGATTAGCTACTATTCATGGATAAATTGAATTACTTTATCATAGGTTAGTCAATGCACTTGAAGGCAAACTTATTGTTAAACTAGGTAAAAGCCTAGAAGCGTTCATCCATTATCCCTCTATTTTAGAAAACGCCCTAGTTCATGCATAGTTGATCAAACTAGTGTTGCATCAAGCACTGTAATTCCTACTTTCATCAATTAGTTCCTTTTTCAATAGATTAGGCAATGACTTGAGAAATAAGCTTATTGTTGGATTAGGTAAGAGATTGTTGAAAATACATAGTGATAATGAGAGGGGGGTCAATCAATATCACTCAATTTTAAATTTTTTCATTTTATTAATATTAAAAATAAAATCTCATCACATTATCAATCATCAACACAATGCTTGAACACAAGAATTAATGTGAAAATTCAAACTTGAAGAAGAAATGGTTTTTTCAAATAGTATTCAATTTATTACAACTAGTTGTGAGGACATCAATCCTATATAAGCACCAACTTACAAAAATAGCAAACTCTAACCCATCAAGAAGATGAGGAAAACAATCCTTAGTAAGCAATAACTTACAATTGTTTCATTATTAAAGAGATAATATTTAGGCTTAGAAATTCTTCAAATGAAGGTGTACCCTCTTGGAAGCTTCTACCCAACTCAGGCTAGAATTTGGCCTCTACAAGAACTACAACTTGGTCTTTAACAAAGCTCCACCTCCAACTAAAACATGTCTATAATTTGACCTTTTATCAGGACTGCAACTTAGCCTCTAACTAGGATTGCAACTCAATCTCAAACTAAGACAAAATATTAGCCTCAAACTAGAATAGGTCTAACAAAAGTCAATCCAACAACCCCTGAACTTGGCATCCTTAACACCAGAACTCAACCTCCTCAATAGACCCTGAACTTGGCCTCCTTAACTATAGAACTCGACCTCAATAGGCCTTAAACAAAAAATAAATCCTTCCTAAGAATTATGCCAAAAACCTTTCCAACTTGGCTTCACTTCCAACTCACCTTTACTTCACTTGGATTATCAGGTATGAACCTTAGACATTTTCTTTTGCTAACCTAAAAAGATAATTGAATTTCTTGAGAGAATGAGTTCCTAGGCTCCTCAACATAACACCTATTTATAATGTTCTTGGGGTCCATAGTTGGGCCACCTTGTCCATTGGCTAGGCTGACTAGATCAAATGATGATAAACCACCTAAACAGTAAACTACAAGATCCTGAATTGCATGCTCTGAAAACACAACTAAGAAACCACCTAAATAGTGGATTTTAGTCTCCTGGACTTGAGCATTACCCCAATCGGGCCTTGGGTGAATCCCTGTGATTGATCTCGGAGAGGAAAAGAGTAAATTGTGGTGCTTATTGCCAGAGAGCAGTTGATAAACCACCTAGACAGTGGACTCCTCCTAAATGTTTTACCAAGCCTTGGTGTAAATCTCCCTTGAGAAAATACCCCTCAAACTCTAGATCTTACTCGGGGGTGGTCAGTTGCAAGAGAGATTGCAATGTAGTTGGCCTATGGTTGGGTAGAGAGTTGAAGTCCCCTCTTCAGTTTCCAGCCATTTCAATCTCTTAGATAAGTATAAAATTGTGCATATCTAGATCTCAAGCTATGACAACCTTGTTCTATTAATGAATGATACTATAATCATGCATGTTCATGTGCGGATGTTTGAAAGTTGTGATTGCATTTACTGTTGGCTAATTGTAAATATCTGCAATATATCCTTGTCTGGATGATAACTTTGAATTGTACACTTATAATCCACCATATTGATAAAATGCATGTCAAAATCCTTCAGACTTAAGTTACAAGCGTGTTTCACTTGTTAGAGGCCATTGTTCAAGCCTTGGTCATCTCTTTTAGAAAATTTGGTGTTTTGGGTAGCTTCCACTATCTTAAGAGATTATTTCATTTTCCTTGTTCCCTTCTCTTTAAATCTCCTATAGACAAACCCAATGATTCGAGGTATCAAAGGGTTGCACTGGCCAACACCCCTATGTGTAAGCTGGATCAGACTCTTTTATAGTAGATTGTATCCAAGCATTTGAGGTCTGGGGATAAGAAGGCAAAGCCCTCTTGAGTGTAGCCCGAATATACTGCAAAGCTAAATGTTCTTTTTTAAAGCCATTTGTATTCGGTGAGATTTTTGTCATTCATTGCGGCCCACATTCAGAATTCAAGCATCTGGGCTGTGGCAAGGGAGCTCGCATATGCCATAGGCCAGATGTGACTCAACTAGATTACTTTCAAACAATTGTGGAAATTTGGGAATCTTAAATCCAAAAATGGTAGATGTTGTCAAGTGGTCTAAAGGATCAAATGTGACTAAGGCCAGATCACCTCCAAGGAGGATTTGATCCAGGGGATCTGGTATCTAGGAGTGACAAGAGGTGTATGCATAAATGAAGGCCTAGACTTAGCCGAAGTTGAAGCACTTGGAAGAAAACTTAGATTCGAAGGTTCAAAGGGGGATACAAGTTGATATATTATTGTAACATCAGACCAGGTGTGAGCTAGATATAATGTGAATATGTTGCAAAACATGAAAGAGGGAAGGCCTGGTGGGATCCGTGCCTTGTTGGCATGACAGGGACCACATGGAGGCCATGTAGAAACCCAATGATGATGTGGACTCATATTATGTTGATCTGGTAGTACCACGTGGAACACATCTAAATGCCACATGGCCGCACAATGATGATGTGGAATCGTGTTATGTTGACATGGCTCAATGTTGATGTGGCCTAATATGATTAGTTAAACTTCAAATGGGCATAGATTTAAATTTGGGAGTCAAATCGAGATAAAGTTTATATCACCGGAAAGCTCTCAATGAGTTGAACCCAATGGTGGAATTTGTTTCAAGTTTTAATGACATTGGAAAAAAAAAAAAAAAAAATTGTAACCCCATCTTTATAACAGACCTTGGCAGTCGAGTTAAAGTAAATAGGTAACATCTTCTATAACCCAAGATAGTACATGGGGGCGAGAGAGAGTGTTTCAGTATCACCTAAACAATGCTTAATTGATATGTCCTCACTAAATTTAAGGTAGGTAACTTATAATTTATGCTATAAAATATATGGAATAAGAAGTGGTTGTTCGACCATAGGTGATGATGCATCATTATTGGTAATGTTGCAACATTACCTTCCCCCAACCTAATAATACTTAATAACCCACTACAGAATGTTAGTCCATGTTATCTATCTACACTAACACTTACTTGATAGTCCCTAAAGACCGTGTTCATGTTTAACTAGATATTCATATACATCTAGTATACCATTAACATTATTGTCTTTCCACAAATAACACACCATTCATTAACATTATTGTCTTTCCACACATAACACACAATTCATCACATTCCATTCCAGAGCTCCATGATCATCTGTTATCACATTATCTACATTATTTAATTATCCTAAACTACACACTAATATAACATCCTTATTGTTTCACATCTAACATCCTCAAATTGATCTCCAAAACTACTAAAATATCATGAGAATTATAAATTACATCCACCGATTATAACATCGGCCCTTTGTATAAAGTTACCCGTATAAATATAACATCTATTTTTTAAATATAATAATTTTATGTATATCATTCGTATTGTTTCACATTTATCGTAGTTAACTTGACCACCAAAACTACTAAAATATATAAAATATCAATGGAGTTGTTTTTAGTGGTTTTTTTGGAGATTCCAGTGATGAAATCTGGCGGAAAAAATTGAAGTTAAATTTTGATTTGTATTATTTAAAATGGGTTTTTAACTGCATATTTGGATTCAACATCCTGAAAAACCCTTGGGACGCTTTGATTGTGCAGAAATTAGCTATCAAACTTGCGATTTCAATAAATTACTAAGAGATTTTGACCGAAAAAACCCACTATAAAAACTTCCAAAAAATCTCTTTAAAGACAACTCCAATATAATTACATCCACCGATTATAACACCAACCCTTTGTATAAACTTCCCTTTATAAATATAGCATCGATTTTTTAGAATTAAATTATTTTAATAGTTTTGTTCCACCAACCCTTTGTATAAACTTCCCTGTATAAATATAACATCGATTTTTTAAATATAATAATTCTATATATGTAAACATAAAATTATTTTAATAGTTTTGTTGCAATTTCGTAAATTAAAAATAATTCAGTAAACAGTATGCATGCGGCAGATCAGTTAACTTTCAAAATCATTCGAACTCTCGATTAAAACTATGCGGCAGATCAGTTAACTTTCAAAATCATTCGAACTCTCGATTAAAACTCGTGGGGTGAGAGAGGCTCGAACTCTCGACCTCAGGATTTCTCTAACATTAGCTATGAGACCTACGCGCTAACCAACTGCGCCACCACCGCCTATGATTTATAAAGTCCAATAAATTTATTGATAAACTTTTAATTCTTTCCCGAAGGATCGGGTAAAAGTATTTTACTCTTTATTTAAGTTTTAAATGTTAATTTTTTTTGGATTTTATTGTGAGGGTTCGATTTTAACAAAATTTATTATTTACGATCCACATATGTATAAGTTTGGAACATTTTGTAACCTTTAAATAATAGGTTATTCAATTACATTTGTCCAGTTAAATAATTCTAGTAACAGAAAATTTTGTGTTTGTTTGGTAATTTGAATTTATTTTACCGGGTGTAAAATGGCGAGAGTTTAAAGTTAATAATAAAAATGAATAGAATTTTTTTTAGATATAAAGGAAGAAGGGTATGTTTACTTTATTGAATCTAATGGGGAGAGAGGAAAGTCCATGGTTGAATTTATTTATATATGTTGAATATATGGAATTTATAATTGAGATAAATTAAATGGAATTTATAATTGGGATAAGTTTTAGGTAGGAAAGAAAATAGTTTTTTCATTTTTGTTTATAGGTCAGCGTTTAATAGAAGAGACTTCTACAAAAACGAGTCAAGCAGAGCCTTTTTCTGAATCACAATTGGGGGAAACCCCCCAACCGATTCTCATCCCTCACTCTTTGACGAAGGTGAACGCTCTATGTATTTCCTCATTCAATCACTCTTATATAAAATGTCGTTACCGTAATGAATACTCATATTTCTGTTGCCCAATCTTGTAGGGTGAAGTAATGTGCGAGGAAGGAGCAACTCGCTTTTCCATCAACTTGAAGAACCACTAGGCCGCCATCCTAGATTGCTTATGGAAATAATAAGTGACTTCTGGGATATGAATTCGATTTGTGGAAATGGGGTCTGATCGCCCGGGCGGATATCGCTTCTCTGGTTAGTTCGGGTGGATCGATACGCCCACGTCATAATGCCCCACGAACGAAATATCGCCCGCGAGGAACAGCTAAGGCCCGATAATCCGCTTGCCTACGTCCTCTAATCTCCTACTGCTTACCTACTCTCTGGTTGCTTGCTTGGAAGGGTCAAGCTGATTAAGCTCTTGACATTCTAACATCATCCGTTAAACTGTCCTGGAGCATCAGGAAGTCACACCCAATATTGAAGTCACACCTAATATATATATGGAAGTCACACCCAATATATGGGTCGTGATAACAATGCCTGATTTTTATTTCGTCTAAAGATGTAAGAGTAAAAGAGTTGATTTTGATCTATATTTTTAGATACAATGAATTTATAATCTATATAAAGTCAGGTAAAGAAGAAAAATATTTTTTCAATTTTTTTTGTAGGTAGATTTATTTCATAACAAAGATGCAAGAAGAATAAGAAAGATAATTTTGCTACACACTTAATTCACAAGTGAACTCAACACTTATTTAATTTGATTTAGTACTTTTCACATGTATGAGATGTCATTTCTTGGTAAGATTTCTTTGTTACTCAAAGATTTAGTCTCAATATAATAAATTTTTAAATTGTAATGTATGCTCACTTAGATTCTTGACGTCTCAATATTATTTCAAAAATTCCACTTTAAATTAAATATGAAAATTTCGCTAAACAACCCATGAAGTCACTTTTAAATTAAGATATTGACCTTAATGTTTTAGTGAACAACATGAACTCAATTTGTAGCTCTTAGTTGTCGATGGTGTGCATGTGCATTTGATAAACATGAAAACATAATAAGTATAATGTCTAAAAGTCCCTAAAAGTGGTCAAGGCAACCTCTTCATTGCATGAACTAACTTTGTAGTTCTTAGGTGTGGATGGCGTGCATGTGTAATGTGCATTTGATGAACATGAAAGGACAAAAGGTATAATATCTAAAAGTACATAAAAGTAGTTAGGTATTAGGTTACCTCTTTTTAGCTTTTGATTTGTCTATATTGCATAGAAGTATAAGGTGAAGAGCATACATGTTTTGAAGAGATGTGATTTGACACCTAAAATGTTATAAACAATAAAACAATTTACTTCAAATAATTAAAAAAAATGAATATGCATAAAGCAAAAAGAAGATCTAGCTAAATGTCAAATCCAATTGAACGCAATCTAATTAAATTAAACAAGTTAATCCAACATCATGTAGAGTTTAAGAACCATGGATGTAAAAGTTAGAATATTTAGGTGACCTCAAACCGAAGTTAGAAATATGAATGCAAAATGGAAACTTATGCTCAATTATGTAAGCTTAGAACAAAAAATAGTGTATTATCCATGTTGAATTAAGATTGACGAGTTGAGTAGTCTATGAATTGCATCATTGTCGATGAATTTCCTAGGTCTACAAAATACACTTAAAGTTGAAGAATTTCCTAGTTCCCAAGCTAAGTTAATATGGAGATAAATTTAACATTTTTCTAGGTGTAAATTCTTCCTTAAATTCAATGAAAATTTTGCCAAAGGCTATGGTTCCACGTGATTGATGGGAACTTTCATCATGAAGCTTTGTCCCTAGAGGTTTTGGACCTTTTTAAGATAATCTATAAAGAAAAAATTGATGGGAGTATAAATTTATGTGGTTCAAAAATAGATCAATTAATTAATTAAAATAAAATAAATCAATAAATAATGGACACAATAGCTAATAAAACTATAATCAAATTAGTAACGTTGAGGGTTAGCTCAATTGTCATGAGCCAGATGTGCTCTCCCCCAAATTTAAAGAGGTCAAGAGTTTGATTCAATTGATTTCCTCATAATTAGGCTATATAATTTGGACCAACAATTGATCCCAATTTGGTTGGTCTAGCTTAACCTTATTCGAAAAATAGATTTGCCAAAAAATTGGGTTTGCCTACTTATTTACTCATTATATTTATAAACTCTAAAAATTGATTAAAGTGCAGGATCGTTTCATCTCAGTTTTTCATGATCTTTAATAATAATAATAATAAAAACACTTAAAACACTCTTTCCAATAAACTATATTAAAATCTCATAAAACATTAAAGAAAAATTCCATTATTCACTTTTCTTTTTTAATCAAAAAAATAATCAAAATATTTGATTATTTCTAACTCATTTTTTTCATAATTTATAATAAAAAACACTAAAAACACTTCGTTCATAATAATTTAATTAAAAACTCACCACTCACATAGCACTAAAGAAAAAGCTCCATTGATCCACTCTTTTTTTTTTTAATTCATAGTTGAGTAGATTTTACATCAAATAGATTTTATGTAAAATCAAAGCCATTATAAATAGAATTTCAACCTATCATATAAACTTAAAAAAACTCATTATTATAATAAAATTGAGATCCATCCAATTGTTATTGAATTTAATCATATTTTGGAAAATACATGAATTAAGTATACATTTTCTCACATTTATTAACCAACATAATTATTTTATTAATAATTATTTAATAAATAAAAATACATAATTTATTGTTTTCAATATTATTTTAATTTTTTTTTTATTTCATTAATTTATTAAAAAAAATTAAAATTGTATTAACTTAAACTTGCTTTCACAATAAATTATATTAATTGGTTTAAAATGCACCGACAATTTAAATTTTATGTAAAAGACCGAAAAGATAGATCTCTAAATAAATCATGTTATTAATTTCTATTTTATTATATTTCATTAATTCATTAAAAAAAATATTAAAAAGTGTAACAATTAAACATAAAATTTTGTCAATATATTCATTTATATTTATGGTAAATTTATATATAATAAATCTATCACTATTTAACTTCAATTTTATTAAGCATCAAGAGGGATCAAATTCCTTGAGTTGCAAACCTCATTCAAAAATTAAAGAAAAGTTTGTACCTCAAGAGATTTGATCTTTCATAGTGTTTGATAGATCCTTGAGTTAACATGAACCTATGCATGTGTCAACTCCATGCCTAGCATGAAAAGAATTACATATATCCTTCATCTTGAGCAATACACTAATAAAATGTTTTAACTACAATTTTTCTTTTCATTTGTTTTATATAACATAGACATAGTCTCTCTATAAATAAATAGATATTTATATGAATTTTTTTGTTATTAATATTTTGTTAAAATGTTACATGCCAATTCATTAAAAAACATCGATTTGTGGAAGGAATTACACATTTCATTCATCTTGTGCAACACATTAATAAAATATTTTAACCATTAAAAAACATTATTATTTCCATTTACTTTACATTAATTTATTTATTTTTTTCCTCTGTAATGGACTAATTCTATTAATCAAAAATATGGTACAAGAAGATACAAACAGGAGAGATAGAAAACCAACAACCGGAAATGATATGACTATCAACCTCGGTTCCGAAGAAGGAGTGAAACAAGCAAGAAGCTACAACATATGGATGAAAGAAAAAAGACTGACTTCTACCCGGAATGGGCAGAAGCCTCAACACGAAGCTTTTTCTCTTTCCTTTTTTTGACTTCGACCCAACCCTCCTGGGGTAAATGAGCAATAACAACTTGAAGATTGGGGATCTCCATCGGAGGGCCCTCCTTTTCTGAATCAGAGGAGGTGGTCAAATGGATGCGTTTCTGGGCAGTGGCTGAATCGGAGATATGCGCTGGACCATCGGTGGAGGGGACCACGGAAAGAGGGGCTTGATCCGAATCTACAACGCTACCTTCATCTTCAGAGCTAGAGAAATCAGAATCCACGACTGGAGGAGGAGAGCAAGGAGCCCATCGTTTATACTTGGGCTTGGAGAGGTTATCCATTTTATTTTTTGCCGGGAGAGATGGGTAGGTGTTCTGCAAATGCCCAGATTGGTGGTAATGGCGGCAACGAAATGCAGTATTTTCGCAATCCAGTGTCTAGGTCCAGGCAAAGTCGTTTATCTTGAGATTGATTTGGTCTGGAAGTCCTTTGCTCAAATCTAACTCCACACATATTCTGGCATATGTGTAGAGACCTTTGTTTTCCCGCCAAAAGTCTCCCATAATGAAACTACCCAAGGTGTTGCCGATAGCTTTGTAGACTACAATATGCCATAAGTAGGCAGGTAAGTTTGGAAGCCTAATCCATACATTAAATCTTTTTTATTATTAATATATATTTTTTTAAATTGTTACACATAAATTCCATATTAAGCATTGAAGGATTACTAGATTCCCCTCATACACTAAATTAGAAAGCACACATTAATGGAATAAGAGCACACTCTCTCTCTAGGGAAATGGAGGTGATCAACCCCAATCTTGCTAACCAAAATTATCTTTTTATATTCACTAGTGCTTAGAAGAAAATGAACATTGTGAAGATATAGACTAATTCTCATAAGCTTCGAAAAAAATGAGCATTGGTCAATTCCCAAAACACGTGCGGACGAAAGCGTCAAACACCTTTTTGATACCAAGAGGGTTGAAGATGAAAAACGCTTCCTCTTGGATTGTCCGACTCTTACATCCGTTCTCATTTCCAAAATCTTTGCCACACTACCAACCTCCTTAAATTGTTAATTCACCAAAACTATACTTATCTAATAATATTTTCTCCCTTTCTTTGATCATAAAAATAAAACATTAGACAATATCAATTAATCTCATACTTTTTTAAAATTAGATAAACT
>APFE030627310.1:65380-81707 GCA_000404065.3 Pinus taeda
ATATATAAGTTACATAGTTGAATTGATCTGGGTAATGTTCCCATCTTTCTTATTTTAGCCCACCAAGGATTCAAAAAATATTGAGAGAATAGTGTTTCTATTTCTTCCATCAACATTTATTTGGCGACCATATTGGGGACTTAAAGTGATCACTATGTTTTATTTTGATTTCTTCGATGTCAATTTCTTTTTTTTCTTTTTTCTTTTTGTCTTGTTTCTTTTTTGTCAATTTTATTTGTTTGGATTTTGGTTTGTTGTTTCTTTTTCATTATTTTGTTTGTTTTCTTTGATCTATCTTGGAGTTTATGACCAAAGTTGCTCCATTTGTGACAATTATTGAGCAGGAGGACATTGTTAAAAACTTTAATGAAGGTTAATTGTTTGCTTTTTCAACTTTACTTACTAGATATCTTTATGATATATTGCCTCAATCAGAACAAGATGAGTAAATTTTCACATCCTATGTAATAAATGATATTACTAGCCCTATTTCAGCCTAACATGTTCCCAAACTTTAACAATCAAAGTAGTATTTCAGTAGGCTTGTTTAATGTCATGTTAGATACTACTAAGACTAGGGAAGAAATTGAGAGATCTTGGGCCACAATATCAAAAGATATCAAAATTGTTGATGCACAATTTAGAGATAGGTTATCCAAAATACAACCTAATTAAATCAAACTTTGTTTAGTAAATGCATACACCCTCTCACCAATCTCGATCTTCTTCTCATCAAACATTTGATACTCCTCGCTAGTCACAAAGACTTAGAGGGAAATCTCTTGAATAAGATTCATTATCAACTATTAAAATTTGAAAGGAAAACATTAAACACCTTAAAAGTACTTCCAATCAATCCCTTTTTTAGTCCATTTCTATGCTTATACAACAAATAGTTGTGTTTAATATATCACCTTTCAAGATGGTTTCACCTTTGTTTTTAATATATGATTGCAATTACAAATGTATTGTCTCGACTACCAACCCTAATAAATTTATTAAAAAACATGGTTTTTTTGAGTTTGAAGAATATTTGAATGCAACTCCATGGTATGAACCATCTCCTATGGATTTACCTCCAGCCACTACTCCTTTACCTAAATTTAAGGATTACTTACCTAAATTTTTAGGTAATGGCACTTGTACTTTGGAATAACATTTAAATGTTTTAGTGTTTGTAATAACATAGGAGATAATTCTAGTGGTGTATGTTTGAGGCTATTTGTAAATACATAGGAAGGGAAGATTACATCTAATTTCTTTGATCTGCCCCCTAAATATTTTTCCACACTGGCAAAGATTTGTTATTAGTTTAAATCTGTTGATTTGGAGTAACATTAGATGTGCTCTAGGCCTCAAAATTTTCGACGACGTTTTGGCACATGTATTCCAAATAACCCAGAAAGCGTTTTGGGAAATTCCACCCATAAACGATTTTATTAAAATAATTAATATTTTTTAATGGGACACTAAGTCTAAACTTAGGAAATTAAAAATATTAATGGGTATTAATCTTACTATGGGTGTAACTTCTAGAAGAAGAAGAGGATCAAGCTAACATGATCTTAGCCATTGATTAGTTTTTAATCTGGGTTGTTTAATGTCAACGAGAATATTATTTAAAGGAGCTTGAGGGTCATTTGGAAAACACACTGAGAGATTAAGAGATCAAACTTTTGAAGTGAGAAGTTCTTTGATCTGATATTCACCCTACGAGTGACATCAATTAAAGATTTATTGTTTAAAGGTATTACAGATACATGTGCTGGTGTGTGTTCTGTGTTATTGAAGCAATGGATCGATCAGATTGCCAATACACAGACAATAAAATGGAAAGACATCAGAGAAATAAAGTAAGCAAACACAAAGACACAAACACTTTAATAAGGAGTTCACCCTATTCTCCAGGGCTACGTCTCTGGTCCAGATCTCAGTGGTGGCCTTGTTTTATTGTGTCTTTAAGCAAAGAATTATGCAGGGACTCAATGCAAGTTCTCTTGAAGCAGGTTTTTCTTGGCAGGGTGGTTCTTGGATTCCCTAAGCCACCAGAGTACACAGACTCTTCTTCTTCCTACCAGCTCTGTGACCTTCTGGTCTACAGTGGAAAGAGCCAAATATGGTGCTCAATCCAGACAAATCCCTCTATGGGATGGCTTGAGTCTCTCAAGCTCTCTGGTGCTCGATGCTATCGCTGGTCACCTCGGCCCTCTGTCTCTTCTGCTTTTCTCTCGCTTTACTGCCTTCTTCTTTTTGTATTCCGTCCTCCTCTCGGGATTCTGGTGTTTCTTCGTCTCTCCAACTTTACTTACTATGTATTTTGTCTCTATTCATGGCTTTTAGCCATTCGTTCTCATGCCTGTTCGGTTCCTCGTCTGTCATTGTCGATTCATCTTCTGCAGCTACGCTTGGAGTTCCCTGTTCGACGTCAGCATGAACGCTCAGGGAGTGGCCACATATCCTCCTCTAAATAGCCCCAGCCTGCTTCGGCGGTTCATTTCTTCAGTTACATCGTGGATGAAGTCTTTCCTCCACCGTGGCGATCAAATGGACTCCAAATCTTTACAAATCACAGTGTATTCCCTCGTTGATTCTGCTTCCTTCATCAGGCTTAATCTCAGCTGTCCTATTTGGGGCCTCTAGATCCGACGCCATACGCACATCTCGTGCGGTTGACTTGCTCGACCGATAATGCGTGATCAACTGCGGTTTTCTCTCACCTCCGCCTGCCACGCGTTGATCGTTGAGTGGGATCGCTTCGCTCTCATCCAAAACCTCTTACCATTTGAGGGTGCCCCGAGCAATACCGTTGGTTTCCAGAGTGCGGGTCCCGCCTTGTACATTTAGCGCTTTTACCTTTTCCACCCGCGGTTCTCTGGTTCGCCATGCGTCCGAGTGCTGGGGCTTCCTCCACTTCGGCCATGTTTGCCCAGCGATGCGCGATTAGCGCTAAGTGCTAATCGCGCATCAAAATCCACCTCCTTTTCCCAATCTGGGGCTCCCAGGGGCTAATTTGACCTCCTGCACAGTCTCCATGGGCCTCGGTCAGCGCGCTTTGACCGAGGTCCTCGTCGTTCCATGCTGGCTGCCATTGCCACTAGTTCAGGGGTGTTTTTGATCACGGCTCTGAATTCTTTAGAGATTTGTACCAACCTGATACAGTCATGGTTCTTTGACAATATTTTATGGATCCAATTTGGATCACGGCCTTCCAACTGAAAAAGCTTTTGGACCACCAAAAGTTGGTTTTCTTTCAAGCATCGACTAAGTGAGGATACTACGCTCTCACTTGTCCAATCTCAATCCACTTTGCACTGCTCGACTTCAAACCTTTGAGCCCAATTCTAAGGTATTCAACATCTCCTCTGCGCGTTACCCTCACCTTCCTGTCCAAGACTGTGTCTTCCTGCAATTCATTCAGATATTCAGGTAGCAGGTCATCAATAGAAGGCAATTGACTTTGCTCTTCAGGATCCCCAATCATTGAAGGTTCAAACAATCTCAAGCAATCGGAATTTACGACTGAGTAGATGTGCACGTACGCTAGTAGATCAAGGTGAAAAGCGTTTTCACCAATCTTCTCAAGTATCCTAAAAGGCCCATACCTGATAGGCTTTAGATTTTTACCTTCACCTTGCATCCTGTCCTTGCCGGTGTACAGCCAGACCTGGTCTCCAACTTGAAAACTATGCTCCATCCGATGCTTGTCATGCCTAGCCTTGTATTTGGCTTGGCTCTTTTCCAGTTGTTCCTGTACTTCCTAGTGGATCTCCTAGATCTGTTCAATGAACCTAGTTGCCTCGTCCACATCGTTGTGTCCATCAACCATGGTATCTTTACCAAAGACAAAATCCAAAGGTGACCTTGGTATGAAACCAAAACAGGTCTCAAAAGGAGATTTCTGTGTAGAAGAGTGTTTGGTTCTGTTGTAAGCATGCTACACATAACACAAGTGTTCATCCCAAAGCTTATGATGTTTGCTGCAATATCCCCTGAGTAACTGGATCACGGTCCTGTTAACTACTTTTGTCTAGCCATTAGTTTGTGGATGAAAAGTTGTGCTTTTCTTCAGTTGGGTTTCCATCAGTTCCCACAGACTTGACCAAAACTTCTCCACAAATCAGGTGTCTCAATCAGATAAATAGAAGTGGGTAATCCAAAATGAACCCATACATGTTCAAAGAACAATTTTGCAGTTTGTTCAGCTGTAATCTGTTTATTACAAGGTATCAAAATACACATTTTTCCGAACCTATCCACAGCCACATATAGATAATCATGACCCTTCCTAGATTTAGGCAGTCCTCCAACAAAATCCATGGAAACACTTTCCCAAGGGTGAGAAGGAACTGGTAAAGGAGTGTACAAGCCTAGTTTTCTATTGCTGGGCTTGTTTTTAGCACACATAGTACACCCTCTTACATATTTAGAAATTGTCTCATTCATTTTCAGCCAATAACAAAACCTTTGCAGCTGTGCAACTATTTTACTTACCTCAAAGTGACCTGATATCATAGAAGTGTGTGCTTCTCTAATTATCTTTACTCTCTCTATTTGTGGAATGCAGAGTTTCCCACAATGATATAAGAGTTGGTCCTTCACATGATAGTCCAATTATTCTACCTTTTTTCCTTGACTCAAAGTTGCATATACATCTTTAAAGTCCACATCCTGAGCATATTGTTCTATGTAGCTTTCATGTAGCATAGAATTATGCTTAAGTATGGTAGATGCATTTATAATGGGTCTAGATAACATATATGCAACTTTGTTGTGTATGCCCTTTTTATATTTGATGTTGTAGAAAACCCATCCATCTGTAAGGTCTTGATTGTTGCAACTTAGTTTGGGAGTGTAGATATTGAAGTGGATGATGATCAGTATGTATTACTGTCTCTTTGCCCATTAAGTAATGTTTCCACTTTTTCACACTCTGAACTAATGCATACAATTCTTTATCATATGTAGGATAGTTAACTACTACAGGATTAAAAGTATCAGAATGATAACATATGGGTTTATTGTGTTGTGTCAACACTGCTCCAATGCAATAGTCACTGGCATCAATTTGGATTTCAAACAATCTTTGTAGATCATACAGTGCTAATACAGGTGCTCTACTGATCCTTTCTTTCAAGGTGTCGAAGGCTTTTTGATGTTTGCCTCCCCACTGAAACACCTTGTTCAATCTTGTTAAAGCATGTAAGGGCGCTGAAATTGAGGAAAAATTAGAAATGAACTTCCTCCAATATTGTGTTTCTCCTAAGAAGCTTCTCACTTCTGTAGCAGACTTGGGTTTAGGCCAGTTTACAATGACTGCCACTTTAGAGGGATCTATTTTCAATTCACCATTCCCTACTATATGACCCAAGTAATTTAGAGATGTTTTTCCAAACTCACATTTTGAGAGTTTCACATAAAGTTTTTCTCTTTTCAAAACATCTAATGTCTGCTTAACATGCTTTAAGTGTTCTTCCCACGTTTGACTAAAAATCAGAATGTCATCCATATACACAATAACAAAATCATCAAGAAAAGGTCTGAGTACTTCATTCATTAATCTCATGAAAGTAGCAGGAGCATTGGTCAAGCCAAAAGGCATAACCAGCCACTCATACAATCCCTGCTTTGTTTTGAAAGTAGTCTTCCATGCATCTTGTTCTGTAACTTTGACTTGATGGTATCCACTGTGCAAATCCAGCTTGGTGAAATAAACATCTTCCTTCAATTGATCCGAAAGATCATCTAGGCGAGGAAGGGGATAACGATTTTTTATTGTTATCTTATTCAGCACTCGGTAGTTAATGCACACTCTACACGAGCCATCTTTCTTTCTCACCAAAATGATTGGTGACCCACATGGTGATGTGCTAGGCCTGATGAATCCCTTCTTGAGCAACTCCTGCACCTTCTTCTTGATTTTAGCATTCTCTAAAGCAAACAACCTTTTATGCCTATGGCTGCAATGATTGTTTCATCTCCAAGTCTGACCCCAAATCTTTCTGAATCGCTGCAACGGTCTTCTTCTTCTTGCCCTCGGACTTCTTAGGTCTCAGCTCTGGATACAGAATCTAATAGTGCTTTCCACTTCTGCTTTCTTTTCTCCTTGCTCTTGCTTACAGTGGGTTGGGATGGTCCCCCAACTTCTGGATTTCCATTCTTTCCTCTAGCTTCTAGATGAGTAGCTTGTACAGATACTTCATCTATACTAATGGGATTAAACATGAGGATGGTATGCCTCATGTAGCTGTGTAGACCACCACTGTACTTCAAAAGAGTGTTTGGTGAGTCTAATGGGATTCCCAACATCAATGCTCTCTTTCTAAACTCTTGAGTATACATTTGCACACTTTTCCCTTTCAACTACCGAAGAGTTTTCCAACTCATCATGGCTTATTTCATGTAGGCCAATGGATAGAACTGCTTCTTGATTACAGAAACAAATACACTCCAGACAGAGATGGTCTTGCCATGTTTCTTCATATCAGCTTGGGTTCTACCTTCCCACCAAACCAAGGCAGTGCCTCCTAGGCGTAGGCTTTCCAGCTTAATTTTACTCTTGTCTGAGTTGATGTTCTACACTCTGTAATACACATCAATTTGTCTAATCCAATTGTCCAACTTTTCAACATTCAACTCTCCATCATATATAGGCAAATCAAATTTAACATCTAGCTTAATCAAAGATGCTTTCTTATTATGCACAGAGCAATTAGGATGTGTGAGAAAGCTTTCCTCTTTCCCTTTTCCTTTTGAGTAGTCATGGGAATGAGACTCATCTTCTTCTTTATCTTGTTTAGACCCTGATGAATCTTCATCCTTGTGCTTTCTAGAGTCCATATATATTTTTCTACATAGACTTTATAGCTAGGAAACTCTCTAGGAATTGAGGGTTTGGCCCCATAGAACCTTCCTCTGACATTGTCTTCCAAGGATAGACTCTCCCAATTTCAGGATTAGTTTCCACCAACTCTCCTTCTCCTAATTTGAGCTTTGATCTTGTGAGCATTCACAGCTAAACCAACACAAGCTTGTCTAACGTTACAACCTAATGCTCTGATACCACTTGATCTGATATTCACCCTATTAGTGACATCTGTTAAAGATTTATTGTTTAAAGGTATTATAGACTCACGTGTTGGTGTGTGTTCTGTGTTATTGAAGCAACGGATCGATCAGATTGCCAATACACAGACAATAAAGTGGAAAGACATCATAGAATACAGTAAGCAAAAACAAAGACACAAACAATTTTAATAAGGAGTTCACCCTATTCTCCAGGGCTATGTCTCTAGTCCAGCTCTCAGTGGTGGCCTTGTTTTATTGTGTCTTTAAGCAAAGAATTACAATGTAGGGACTCAATGCGAGTTCTCCTGAAGCAAGTTTTTCTTGGTAGGGTGGTTCTTGGGTTCCCCAAGCCACTGGAGTACATAGACTCTTCTTTTTCCTACCAGCTCTGTGACCTTCTGGTCTACAATGGAAAGAGCCAAATATGGTGCTCAGTCTAGATAGATCCCTCTATGGTATGGCTTGATTCTCTCAAGCTCTCTGCTGCTCGATGCTATTGCTAGTCAGCTCGACCCTCTATCTCTTCTGCTTTTCTCTTGCTTTATTTCCTTCTTCTCTGTGTATTCCATCCTCCTCTCGGGATTCTGGTCTTTCTTCGTCTCTCCAACTTCCCTTACTGTGTATTCTGTCTCTGTTCATGGATTTTAGCCATTCGTTCTCATGCCTATTCGGTTCCTCATCCATCATTGTCGATTCACCTTCTGCAGTTGCACTTGGAGTTCCCTGTTCGGTGTCAGCATGAACACTTAGGGAGTGGCCACGTTTCCTCCTCTAAATAGCGCCAGCCTGCATCGGCGGTTCATTTCTTCAGTTACGTCATGTATGAAGTCTTTCCTCCATCGTGGCGGTCAAACAGACTCCAAATATTTACAAATCGCGGTGTATTCCCTCGTCGATTCCGCTTCCTTCATCGAGCTTAATCTCAGCCACCCGATCTAGGGCCTCCAGATCTGACGCCATATGCACGTCTCATGCGGTTGACTTGCTCGACTGATAATGCGCATTCAACGACAGTTTTCTCTCACCTCTGCCTGCCACGCATCGATCATTGAGTGGGATCGCTCCGCTCTCGTCCAAAACCTCTTACCATTTGAGGGTGCCTCGAGCAATACCACTGGTTTCTAGAGTGTGGGTCTCACCTTGTATGTTTAGCGCTTTTGCCTTCACCCGCGGTTCTCCGATTCGCCATGCATTCGAGTGCTGGGGCTTCCTCCACTTCGGCCCTGTTTGCACAGCGACATCAAATCCACCTCCTTTTCCCGATCCAGGGCTCCCAGGGGCTAATTTGACCTCCTGCGTAGTCTCCATGGGCCTCGGTCAGCCCGCTTTGACTGAGGTCCTCATTGTTCCACATTGGCTGCCATTGCCATTGGTTCAAGGGTGTTTTTGATCATGGTTTTGAATTATTTAGAGATTTGTCCTGACCTGATATAGTCATGATTCTTTGATAGTGTTTTATGGATCCAATTTAGATCATTCTTAGGAGGAAATTATAATCGAGGAGATTTCTTACATAGACGGGCAGTGAGTATATGGAAGAAGGAAGTTTTCTTGGGCCAGAGAGTACAAGGCAGAGAAAGGGTAGAATGACATCTAGAGAGAGAAAGACGTTGGCCCATGTAGAGCCCAGTGGCAACACATGCCTTAGAGGGAGATCAAATTCCTACTGAGGAAATCAAATTTCAGTAGCTAAGAGTGGGGGTGTGAGAGTGGGAGGTAGAGATTTGGATTTTCCAGCCAGCAGAGGGTCCATAGAAGGAGCAATGTGATACCTAGAAGGGGTGACACAGGAAATGCGTAGGAGTGATGTAGTTCTGTGCAGAGGCTACGCAGAGGGTATGCAAAGGCTCTAGTTCAGTGTGATTAGACTCGGATTCTCCCAGTGATAGGGTGAGATCACTTCACCATACGTTTTTTCCAGTTTCTCTCTTTATTGGATTGCTGATTGAGCATCCAAGGAATGTACTCCAATTTACTAATACATAATAATAAAACCCTCAGTTCTGTTGCACCAGTTTTCCTGCACTAGGTTTTTTCGAGGACATTTGTCCAAAAATAATGGTGTCAATTGTCTTGTATTTTCTTTCTTTCTCAGTCTCTTCTTTTCGCATAATATTTAATTAAGTGAAGGTAGCAGTGTATGTATTATGATATTTGCCGAAAGAAACTGCAAGTAATTTGTTTAAAGGAATTTAACAGATATGAGTAATATCATTAGTTGTTGCAGTAGGAATTTCGGTTTTGGAATTTTCACATGGTATCAGAGAATGTAGGTGAAGCAAGAAGAGAAAAGCCAGTAGATTCAGTGCTAAGCAAAAAAGGGAAAACGAAAAAGATGCAGGAGGCAGCAGTTGGAAACCCCAGAGGGTTTGCACAGTTCTCGGCCAAAGGGATGAAATTTCTAGGCAGTCTCTCTCCGAGTGAGGCGAAGGAGAGAAGGACTTCCAGTTTGAATTTTTTTCGGGGCAAAGGAAGCAACGCAGAAGCCTCAATGTAAGGAGAGCTAGTGGGACATAGATTTTTTTGCGAGTAGTTTGTTGGGCATAAAATTGCTAGAAGAAAGAGGAGAAGCACGACTGAGGGAATTTCTTCCTCATATAATTCCTCGCCAAGGAATTTGAATTCTCTAAAGCTGAGCAACAGCAAGGGGCAACAGTTTTACTAGCTCCAGCAGGGAGTGTGTAGGCTAGCCCAGTAACAACATAGGGGAGAGAGGAGATTTTCGACACTTGTGGTAGAAATGCCAACCAATGGCTTGAGGGATCAGGACAAGTTAGACAAAGCGTCCAACGACGTCATCTGGAAGGAAAGAATTTTGTTCCTTCTAGATAAGCATGCCCTCAAGACATATGTGGATAGCATGGTGGTTGAACCAATAGATCTAGATCCACTGAAGAAGTACAAGGCAGAGATGGCAAAGGCCAAGAGGACGATCTTGGATGAAGTCAAGGATCACATAGTGTGTCATTTCACTATCAGAGGAACTGCTAAGGAGATGTGGGATGCCTTGGCAATGTTATATCAGGGATCTTCCAAGCAATGAAATATGTACTTAGAGTAGAAGCTGAGATCTACTCAAATGCAAAAAGGGGAGTGTGTGGATCCATTCCTCACTAAGCTAAAGGAAACCCATGATGAGTTTCCTGCTGCGACGCATACACCTCAATATTCTGAGTTGGTTAGACTAGCCCTAAAGTTTGTCTCAGATGAGTGGTAAGTCTTTGTCTAGAGTATTGTAGGCAAAGCAACATTAGTGAATTCGGATGAGATGTGGGCAACTCTAAAACAAGAGGAGTTGAGGAGAGACTTAGTGAAGGTCACACTTGACAAAAGCAACAACAGTGGGTTGAAGCCTAAGGAGGAGAAGGATAATGCAGCCCTTGCATCGAAGGGATAACAGGAGAAACATAGACGTAAGAAAGAAGTCTCGAAGATCAAGTGTTTCAAGTGTGGTGAGATGGGTCACTACACTACACAGTGTCCTCTCAAAAAGAAGGAAAATGACTAGAAACACAATCTGAAGGTTGCGCCCGCAAAGATCGAAGAGGAGGAGTTCACCATGACAACCGAGATACCTCCAAGAGGGAGGTGGGTTGATTTAGAACTGTAGTTCGAAAGAGCTACAGATGGGCAGGACCCTTGAGGAGTCCACCTCTTGGATTAATGCCTTGTTATGGGAGCCCAATTTTACAATAGCAGGATGGGCTAGTGTCAGATGGTGCCGAGGAGTGTTAGGGAGACATTTGCAGTGGCTAGGAGTGCCAGAGTTTGAGCAGCATAGAGAAGAGTTGACAATAATGTATATGACATGGAGAAAAGGTCAGAAGCAACATAGTATATTCAGAGAGTCATTGTAGAGACTAGCAACAGTTAGGATTAAACGTTCACGTGGTATCATACTGAACACAGTTAGTTCAATAAATTTTGATGTTTTTCCATTGCTGATAGAGTAGCAACAATAGTTTGTAGTGTAGAGGCAGTGCTAACAACAACACAGATGCAACACTTGAGAGGAAGTTGTAGTATAGATGAAATGTTGATAGTGGTAGTGTCAACAATAGTATAGTTACAGTCGCAACACAATAGTTGGTGGAAAACATGTCAGACATCAGCAGCGCAGAGGACAATGCTTCAGAGTCAGAGCATTATGCAGCAACGTATATTACTAGAGCACATTCCTCACTAAGAGGGAGTGTTGACTTGGGGTAGCATTGAATGTGATCTAGGCCTAAAATTTTTAAGGGAGGCATGGACACATGTATTGCAAAGAACCCAAAACGCGTTTTGGGAAATTCCTCCCATAAATGATTTTATTAAAATAATTAATATTTTTAATGGGACCCTAAGTCTAAACTTAGGAAATTGAAAATATTAATGGGTATTAATCTAATTGTGGTTGTATCTTCTAGATGAAGACAAGGATCAAGATAAAATGATCTTAGCCATTGATTAGCTTTTAATCTAGGTCGTTTAATGTCAATGAGAAGATTATTTAAGGGAGCTTGAGGGTCATTTGGAAAACACATCGAGAGATCAAGAGATCAAATTTCTGAAGTGAGAAGTTCTCAAGAGGAAATTATGGTTGAGGAGTTTTATTTTAGAGAGGGGCAATGAGTATCCCGAAGAAGGAAGTTTTCTTGGGTTGGAGAGTATGAGGTAGAGAGAGGGCAGAACAACGTCCAGAGAGAGGCAGACGCCAGCCACGCAGAGCACAATGGTAGCGCATGCCTTAGAGGGAGATCGAATTCCTACTGAGGAAATCAATTTTCTTAACTCGGAGTTGGGGTGTCAGATTGGGAGGCAGAGATTCAAATTTACTAGCCAGCAGAGGCTCTAGAGAAGGAGCAGCATGATTCCCAGTAGAGGTGACACAAGAACTGCATAGGAGTGACATAGTTCTGTGTAGAGGCTCAAATTCAACGTGATCAAACTAAGATTCTCCCAGTGACAGGGTGAGAGCACTTCACAATACATTTTGTCCAGTTTCTCTCTATATCGTATTGCTAATTGAGCATCCAAGCAATTGTACTCAGATTTAATACTGCATAGTAATAAAACCCTCAGATCTGCTGCACCAGTTTTCCCGCATTAGGTTTTTTCGGGGACATTTTTCCAAAAATAACGATGTCAATTGTGTTGTATTTTCTTTCTTGCTCAGTCTCTTATTTCCAAATAATATTTAAATAAGTGAAGGTTGAAGTGTATGTATTGCGATATTTGTCGTAGGAAAATGCAAGTAATTTGTTGAAAGGAATTTAACAAATAGGAGTAATATCATTAGTTCATGCAGTAAGAATTTAGGTTGTGGAATTTTCACAAAATCTACATATAGGTAGAAATAGAGCCATGTCGATTGGTTCAAAGAATATAATAGCATGGTATTTTAACCTAGTGAAATGATTATGGATTTCAATTTAAGATTCATTAAATTGTATAATTGAATGCTTTATATTATTAGACCTCACAATTAGGCTACTATGATTCATTATTACAATATTATACCTTATGTTTACAAAAATAGGCTTAAGGAAAAATTTGTAATAATCTAGCATCAGCCTTGCAAAGTTGTTTGAAATTTAGAGATCAAAACTTAAGAATGGGGCTTCCTTGAATGGATCAAATAAAAGTATGGAAATTTCTATAGTCTTGCAATTGATTCAAGACATGAATAATATGATGATATCATTTGAAAGGAAAGTCTCTCCTTCACCAGTTAACTATTCTCTTCCTTCATCCTCTCAACCTTTCCATGACATCTCCACTTGGTACTTTCCTTGGTGTAATCTTTGTGAGGATTATCATGATGAAAAAACATGTGAAGTTATGAAATCAAGCAAGGAGAGGATTTTGGAAAGAAACTTGTACCTCTGGTAAACAATGCTTCTGTAAATACTCTAGATTGGTTAGAATAAGGTGTTCACTTTGTAAATACTTGTGGACATAACTATGATAAAAAAATTCAAAAAAAATATTTTAATCATAATAATGCTAATTCTACTCATAAGGATTCTGCGCCTGAAAACGCTAGTAAGGATGCAATTAATCCTAATCCAAAATCAACTCCAATTCCTTCCATGGTTACTAAAAAATATAATGTAATTGAGATTTAGCTAAAATCAAATCAAATGCTACATTATAAGACTTAGCTAGAACTCCTAAGAAAATTCTGAATCTCAAAGGTTTTCTTGAAAAACAACCTAAACAACCAACTTCCTTTATAACTATTTGTTGGCTTATAGGGGCCTGACCTAGGTTCAGAGTTAGTTAGCTAAACAAATCCCTACACTACTAGCCCTTTCGGCACCAGCCTGCGAAGCGCGGGCTGAAGTCTCACTCAAAGAAATATGGGGGGATGCTGGAACCAAGTTTCCACACCCTTGAGATGGATGTGATGTCAGTTTATTCCAACTATACCTGCCTTCACACAGGTCGCTTCACGCTTTGTTCTAAGCTTCAGTACCTTTGCGATCTGTTACAATCGTCTTTCACACAACCCTAACCAGGGTCTGAAGTCCTTTCGCATTGTTAAGGCAGAGAACTGCACTAATTCCCGAATTAGACTAAGTATCTTACTTATCTTATCAACAAATCTTAATTATCTTCGCGTAAACAAATAGTCTTACTTGCATTCTCTTAACCAATACAATTATACACATTTGCGCATCATATAGGCCTTAGAAGTGAAATTCACACCCAATATAATAGATGCATAAAATAGGAAATAAAGACGCAGAAATGATAGAAACTTCTCTTTATTAATACTTCAGATGGTTACAGACTCGACTCACCCTACGCACTCAGCTACAGGGGTCCACGCACTCAGTGGCGGACTACTAGGCCTCTGTGCACTCAACTGCAGATCCTCTACCTACGCTATGACCCAAAATTGGACTTTACACTTCAGATCTATCTCGCATACATCATCATTCCTTAGACATTTTGTGATGCCTTAACTACTTAGAGCTTCACTCTATTTATACAATCCCATGGTCCGTGGACCACGAGTAGATCTCCTATAGCTAACATTACATTATAAAAATTAAGGGCAGACAACCCTATGATTCTTTAATAACTACGTGCTCCATGCCAACAAAATGCGGAGTCTTTACATCATAATTACAAAACTTGGACCAAAATCTGGGCTCTAAGCCTCAAAACTGCCCTTGGGGAACCCCACACCCAACAGGCTCACAACAAAAACATCGTGACTTGCCCGTAAATCACCCTGTAGGTGCAGAGATCTTAGCGTGAAGAACTCCCAACTCTGATTGGATCGTTGCAAGTTTGGTAGCGCACCGAGCGGCTGTCAGCTGGACTTCCTACACATGTTTGGTGACCGTTGTCGTTGAACTGCTACCCTAAATCCTTTCCTGAGTTGCTTGTAGTTGCACGAGCTTTTCTTCAATGGATGTTGTAATGGTATAAGCCTCATTGCTCCATGCTTGTAGGCGTGCATCCACCTACTCCTTGAGCTCATTTTCATGATGCATCCTTGCAAGCCTTTGTGTAAGGGCAACCGTCTGCACTGTCCCTTTTACCTCATCATATATTTGTTGCAGCTCATGCGCCTCTATCTCTAGGCACTCTATGTTTAGGTCCTCCTACAGGGTGGTGAGGACCTCGAACAACTACTGGAATAGCTTCATGCAGTCTGTTGTTGCACTGTCAATCGCCGCCATCGTTGTTGTGACTACGGTGGTGTGTTGTTCTTTGACCTCTGGCAGAGTTGAAGGTTGGGCCTTCAACTGGAGTTCTGCTATATAAAGGTTCAACTCCAGTTGAACTCTGGCCATTTTTTCTCTGGCGTCGTGCACCCCCGTAGCTAACTTTCAGATGTGCGCCTCCACTGGTTCCTCTGCTTGGATGGCCAACTCCAAGACCATCTAGTAGGCTTCCTCCACCAATTTCACTATTTATCTCTTCTGTGCCACTGTCTCATTGTGTTGTAGGCTCAAATGCTCAATGTTGATGTGTTTCTCGCTCATTACCTGTATAGCGCGACTCTCCTTGGCTCGAAGTTCTGTGGTGACTCCATCCTGCAAAAGATAGAGCATCTCCCGAGGGAGCGTAGCCATGTTTAACTCGACCCCTTTCAAACCGTTGACCATAGGTTTGTCAGCCTCATTCTCTATAATGAGTGCTCCATTTGGCAGCACTATTGTGTTGGTGACCCTGACACACAACATTTCCTCAGTAACTGAAGTGTCGACTGCGAGGCTCGTGGACACTGTGCCAGCCTGTAGAGTGCACACTTGTAGCTCTTGTATTTGTGTTCGGAGAGCCCCCAATACGAACTGGTGTTGTTCCTCAAACTACACGAAGGCCTCCGCGGTGACATCCCTTACCGTTTCACTGATATCATGTAGATCCCCCTCCGTGAGGGTGATTGGGTCAAACGAAGTCTTTGAGGCCTTTGTCTTATTTTGCGGCCCCACCTGCTATCATGGTCGTGGATGCTTTAGCTGGGTGGACGTTGTCTGTGGGTCCATGCCACCTTGTTCTGTATCGGTCTCTGGCTAGGGCCAAGGTGACTTCTATCCTTCACGCTCTTCTTCTGTTGTCTTCTGCTGCTCCTCAGCCAACTTTGCAGCGTCGCGCACTACCTGGGCCTTAGCCGCTGCTTCTTCCTTCCTGTGTTTTTCCTCCAGCTACACCATCCGTAGTTTTGTCTCTTCCTTCTTCAATTGTGCGACAGACTTCTCTGCTTCCACCACGGAGCCAACTAGAGTGCGCTACTTCGACAGCCAAGACTCAAGGTCTGCAAAGATTACATCATCAGTTGCCAAGTATTGTTATGAAATGAGCTCACAAAAAGATAGGAAAGAGAGATAAACACCTTATAATTTAGCATCTTTGAGGGGGCAACCTCCTTTACATTACACAAATGAACAATTCTTCGATGATACAAATGACAAGACCTCCTTTCTATATATAAGAGTCTAAGGGGCTATAATATAATCAGAGCCAACATAGCAATAATAATGTAAGGGCACAATAATAACAATAGTGGGCTTCTATGGGGCACAATAATAACAATATGGGGACTACATGGGCACAACAATATAATAAGGGGATTGTACTAATAACAATTAGGGGTTACACCAGTAGTATAGGGACCTAACATGCCCCTCTCCTTCAAAAAGTGTTGTCCTCAGCGCTTGAGTAGTTCTTGATGCTTTTGTATAAAATTCTTGTCCTCCCATGTGGAATCTTCAGCGGGTAAGTTCTTCCACTTAATGAGATACTCTGAAATTGATCGATT
>APFE030627311.1:0-20430 GCA_000404065.3 Pinus taeda
TGCATGCCTCCCCAAATCCGCAGATTTATGTGCTAAACGACAGATCCCGTGGTTTAAAGACGCCGGAACACGTCTCGAGCCAAAAAAAATTTTGCTAAATGGAGATCCCACCGGCCCTGGAAAGTGCTCTGATACCACTTGTTATGCTCTTAACCTGCAAATGATGCCCAAATACAGAATATGCGAAGAAAAGAGACCGAGAGCACAGAATATGCGAAGAAAAGATACCCAGAACACATAATGGCAATGATTTTATTATTCAGAGAGTAATGTTCCTTGTTATGCTCTTAACCTGCAAATGATACCCAAATACAGAATATGCGAAGAAAAGAGACCGAGAGCACAGAATATGCGAAGAAAAGATACCCAGAACACAGAATGGCAATGATTTTATTATTCAGAGAGTAATGTTCACTTGCCTCTTCGAGGGGGCAACCTCCAATAGAGCAGAGCTCGATTACAAAAATAAGACACCATGCTCCTCGCAGGGAGTTTCTATCCTTTATATATGACTCCTACGAGTAATACCACGGGTCAATACCACTTATTACAAATACCATCTATCTAATACTACGGCCCATTTGCAACTAACTGTGGTTCCTTTATTAATTGCGGATTAACCACTTACAATTATTAATATGGGCTTTATTGACTCTTGACTATGACGTGGTCCCATTACATAGATAAGGGGGTTAGGGTGGGACCCTAACAGTGCTCATCAAAACATTGACTTTCAAGATGCCATCATACACTGACTAGGGAGTTGTGCAACTTTGTACCAATCCATACCTTCTTTGGTTCTACGAATCATCCAAGGCATCCTCTGAATAATTCCAATCATTAATGCTACACCAACTGACTGAAGTGGGATTGATATAATAAGCTTATATTTCTACAGGTCATATGAGAAATATGATCTAGGAGGCTCATGCATAATGAATAGGCTCAATATACCTTAGTCCTAAATAAGGGATGCATAGAGTACTTATACCAGATGGAGGGTTCCTGTTGTTTCGAGTGCTACTCCTCTTTGGAGACTACTCACTATTATAGGGAATCAAGGGAACCAAAACCATCAACCTAATACTAACGTCCGGGGAAACTAGACCTGATTGGATTAGCGTTCATCAGAGCTTTGGACAGGTGTGGTGTTCAATCACACTTGCTTTAATAATATTAGTTAATAGCACTCAAACACGATATGCATAGGTAGGCGAAACCAAAGATGCATGAAACCATTGATATATAAAAATGAAATTATTTATTGACCTGAATGGAGAGGATTATGTATATGAACCTATTCAAACCAAATTTTTATTATTAAAATGCGCCTCACCATATGAATAGTGAGTGGGTTCCACTCCATTTGATAGTGTTTTTCAGATCAACTGGAACCCTAAATAGGTGCGTTTTTTACGTGGGAACATTATTGAAACCTGAACCTTTAGGATTTGATTTGAATCTATGCCTTTACAAAATACACACTTAGCTACCAATCGTATGATTTGTAATTAGGGTGTGAAACCTTAACACCTAACATATTAATCCATCTTCTATGATTATCCATTGGAGGATAACACCCAATAATCAAACATTGCAAATGTTGAAGTGAAGTTAATTCCAAGCCATGTCGTTAATGCAACTCCAATAGATATCACCGCTAGCCATAACTCTCTTCCACTGTGCTCCTCGATTGTGGTCGTGTCAGGCTCTGCCATGAGTGTGGTGTAGTCACTACATCATTCACACATATGAGAACATTATACATTGATCATCTTGTAATATTTTTTCACTGCAGTAACATTGTCTTACTGTCATATGATGATATTGTCACACTTGTAATATCATTATCACACTCTATTGGTTATCAATTTCCACTGATATGTATGGTGCATCAAATGTATTTTGGAACCTTATCAGTCCACCATGCCAACAATATACTAAATCCTTGTTTCAGATTTTCTTGAACAACCACCAAACATTCTCCATGACTTGTAGATCGAGTATCTTATACTCATATTTGAAATTGATCTATCGGTAATAAATTATTATTTTTTTCACTCCTTGCTACACCTTATCAAGATAAAAAGACCAACAGTTTTCTCTTTGAGTGCCTTTACCTCTTTTTTGGCAATGATGACAGTTGTGTTTTTCCCTCGGATGTCAAATATTTGGCAGGGGAGATTGCCAAGGATTGGAAAAAGGAGATGAATATGGAGAATAGTATTCATGCTAGTAGGGTGAATATTATGGCCTTTCTGAAGCTCTTGGCATCGTTCAAGGTCACGACAGGTTATGAGAGGGATGAGATTATGAGGCTACTATTTATTGTTTCGACGAATGAGGAAACTCTAGAGTTGTATCATTCTCTTGGGTTGTCTCCTAACATATTAGATTAGTGCCTTGTTCATATCTCTTGGTGTTAAACATCAAGTAAAAGAAGACAAAATAATGGAAGCGAGTGTGAAGTCCCACATCAACAATTCTGAGATAAAGGTGCTTTATGGATTACTACATGTGCTAAAAGCAACTTTTCCAATTTTGAAATTCGTTTATGGTTGCAAGTCCCCAGAGCTTATGTGCTAGTTTCCTTTCTCATTACCTCACTTTGGCTATACTAAAACTGCTTAGAAGTCCGTGTGTGCATTGTGGGTCCTCTCCATTGTGTTTGTTGTGATTCCTCCTTACTTTCAAGCCACCTAATAATCCCAGTGCCATTATACTTGTCAATTCTTATTGTTAGGACATCACCTCTGCTCTTAATGCCTTTTTTAGTGTCAATATCGAACTACACAAGTGAGTCATGGAAATCCCATCCAAAACTCCTGGTCACATAATGTCCTCTTATGGTTTTTCAGTGGGTGATTATAGTTATTTATTGTTCCAGAAGCGTGGATAGTCATCATACAACATGAATTTAGCTTTCCCTTCACAAGTTTCCGCCATTTTCTGGTTTAGGGTTTTGTTTAACAACTCCTAAGGATAAATTCCAATGGATAGATAATAGCAATAATAATATCACTTATCTCCTATTAAACGTTCAAAGAAAACATAGAGAGGCGAAAAGCCAAGCATAAGTGAAATGTTGCTTGAAGTAATGAATTTTTTTACAAGAGATATGTTAAATGCATTGTATTGTTTTCGTGTGCCAACAACTCAATGACCTATACAACAATTATAATGCACACATTGTATCAATGTTGCGCATTGTAATAAATATTGTTGTGTAACACATTTTGTATGTTTTTCTTCTGGTCATATTGCCTTTATCGATTCTATTTAGACAATAGTTGTTTAAGCTTTCTAACGTTGTTGAAGACTTAAGACTGTTGGAATATAAATGACACCCATGCGTTACCTTTCATTGTTACCTATAATCCTTGATGTCAATTCTTTCGTCCCTACTTTTCCTTTCCACCATCATTGTAATCACATAATGATACCATTAAGTTGTTTTTACAGGTACTATCACCTCTACGTCCTCGTATGAATTTTCCATCTAGCCATGTTATTGTTACACTTTGGATTCTCCTTCATGACCTGATTCATTTCACCTGGATTTAAAATATCCTTACTACTTATCTCTAAAGTCTCCATAGTTATCTTTAGGTTTACAATTTGGTTCAAGTTCGAACCTCTTGGGCCAATACTTTTTCTTTATGTTACCCATTCATCTACGCTCGATCTGTCCTCCATCTCTAGTGTTTATTGCACTTTTGTCTTCCTTTTCGAAACTCATAATGAATGCACCATTTCATATTGACTGCACATTTCATATTCACTGCAACAACATTCGTATCACTAACTAGGCCCTTGAGGTTGACTTCCAACTGCAATACTGCTATCACAATATTCAATATGCTCTCGAAATATAATTAGTGTGATTAATGAACATATTTTTTGCTTCTGATGATCTATGTCGGTATTATTTTCCATATTCTATTCTTCGTCTCATTGATAACTCCCTAGTGATATTTTGAGCCTTGGCTCTATTGATTGGTCCATGTTTGTGATTGTTTCTTTTACATATGAGACTCCATTTCTTATACACACTTTATTGAATTTGTGAATTTGAAGCACTATAGGATGGGAGAAGATTATTCCCATGTCACTTAAATTTTATATTCCTTCATATCGGTTACCAAGTTTCCTTTGAAGACTCTTTTGGAGACACAGGATAGTTTTTTTCATATGTAGCTTGTTATCTTGGTGGTTCTGACAACGATGGTCCCCAATTTTATACTATTGACATAAAATTCGAGTAGGAAGTGGTGTTTTTCTTCTGTTCTTTTGTTGAGGTAAACTCTCTTCATTGTTCCACTAGTTACAAATAAATTATCATGTCTCTACCATACCTCATGTACAAGTTCGCTCTCATCATATTAGTTATCTCTTCCATGAAATTATTTGTGCTACTCTCTTATGACCTCTGAAGTTAGAAGAGATCTTTCAACCAAACTTGGATCTTTAATTCCACCTTCCCAACCAAGGCTGCAATAAAATGCATAATGCAACAAGTCTATCCTTGTGATATTTGCACTCTCCTTGTGGTTTTCTCATTTCTATTTATTTTCTCCCCGTGAGATGTTGTTTCTGTTTTAACATTGACTGGGTGATTGTCTTGTTGCCTAGAGACTTCATTTCTCTATTCAAATCACAAGATTCTCATTTTTCTCCATCTTCCATACCTTACTTGGTTTCCTTATGTTGTTTTATGCACTTCCTTTTGGTTCATTATCTGGTATGCTTGGAGTTTCTTCTATTTTCTGTCTAGAACTCTTTAGGGTATATTGAAGTCTATAGTATTTGTCTTTGTGTCCATGATTTCTACATAAATAGAACCTTATTTGACCAAGATAAGGTGAAAAATATGTGTGCACTCTTGTGCTATTCTTTGCATATAGCTCACACTCAATGGCTCTATGTCCAAATTCATTTCACAAATAAGAGTAACCATGGAAAAATTTTATGTACCTGGTTGTTGGTGCCCTCCTTTGTTTATTTGCTAGATAGTACCTTCTTATTTGTTGTGTGTTTTGCAGAATAACCATGATCTTCTTGTTCTTACAATCTTCTGCCACATGTCCATGTTCATGGCAAGAAAAACATGTGATGTTTTTCCCAAGAGCAAAGAATCTCCTTTGAGATCTTCCGAACTTGTTCAACTCAATCATTAGTTTTTGATACTGCTTCTTGTTTTTATTTTCTTTACAAAGCATGTTGTTGTTAGACTCTTATCCTCTAGATTCTTTAGAGTTTCTTCATTATCATCTTTAATGGTCTCCTTTGTTGAGTTCTTCATGGAGGCAAGGTCCTCTTATAGTTTCTTACACAACCTCAGCTTCAAATCTTTTACACTGTGGGTCTCTCCCCTTGAATTTATTGCTTATCACCCCTTCTAGTCTCCTTGATTCTTCAAGTTTTGTTTTCAGACTGACAATTTTGTCCTTCTACTCATGCTCTTTCTCATCACATATTTGTACCAGTTTCCTCAAATCTTTGTTTTCATTCTTCAATCTTTCTATACTAGCCAATGATAAGTCAAGCCTAGCTTGATTTTCATTTTCTTTTTTCTTCAAGAGAGTCGGGCATAATCACACAGGAGATGTTTCAGTTATCTGAACACTTTCCTATTGACAAGGACTCTTCTTTTTCCTCTTTCTCTTTTCACTTTCTGCATTGGTGCTATTAATCTCTCCTTCATGCATGAGGTCGAATATTTCCCAAATTTATTTTGTAGAATTTAGGTTTATTATTGTATCAAGATCCTTATTATGAAGATTGTTATATATAACACATTTTTCCTTAACATTCCATTTTTTTTCTTGCACAGAGGGAGAGTCTTTAAATTAACCTTTGCTTACAAGCTTCCATACACCATGTCCATAAGCTATTAGTTAGGTTTTAAACTTATCTTTCCATTCATGAAATTTTGACGTACTAAGCATAGACACACTTCAATGGTCCATGACTGAACCAGGTCTACCTTCAATTTATTAATTTTACACCAAAGTAACTGGATTTGATACCAATTAATGAAAACTTGACAAAAGTCATTGGGGGGGGGGGGGGGGGTGTTTGGGGGGTGGGGTGAATCAATCTTAGTATTTCAGGACATTAAGATATTCATTAATCTCATTAAATAGACCATTACATGAGAAAATTAACAAATTATGACCAACGGATTGAATATGTGAACAACATTTAATACGCGAACAAAACATCTTTTCAACACATAATAATAACACATATTGACACCAGATATATGTGGAAACCCATGGGATAAAGCCATGATTTTATTATTGGTGTGATGAAAAGGCAAACTGCTCCCTCCTTATTACATCTGATTATTATACGTTCCAACCTACAATAGGTTGCTACCTCAATTTTCCACAAGCTGCAACATGCAAGGAAGCTCCAACTCCTATATGTTTTCTGTAGGCTACAACCCACAAGAGGCTCCTACCTCAACAGGCTCCAACTTGATGTTTATCAAGCCACTACTTGAAAGGACACTGCCATATCTTGATGCAAACATGAAATAAGAATGTGTTGGTTTACCTAGTCATAATTTCTACATGTCTCCATCTTCATTTCTGCACCTTCTTCCCTTCAAATTTGTTTCACATCAACCTCATAAGTTTGAGGTAAATAATGTATAATATCTCAATCATCTCCCTCACATTCTCCAATTCCCTAACCTCTCCAATGCCTTCCAAAATAACATATTTTATAAAGATAGTTTTTTTGGTTGTTTGTATCCCACATAGGGATATGAAGTGAATAGGCTAGACTCTTTGCCTTCCACCCATTTGTTTCCAAACTCTTCATATCTTGAATATTAGAACACAAAATAAATAATCCATCCAATATTAATTTCATCCACATGTAATCATTAAATTCATCAACCTAATTCCTACATCAAATACCAATATTTATCATTAATGCATCACAAAAATCTTTTCCTTTGATTTGGAGTCTTTCCTTTGCATCACAACAATTCAGAGCAATCAACAATTTCACATCACAACAAATTCTTCAATATCGCAATATTTTCAACATTATCCAAGCATATCACAACTCCTTTGTGTTTCTCCCTTGCTTGCTGCTCTTGTGCTGCTCCTTTGCTTGCTTCTCCTTGTGCAAGTTGATCCTTTGTATGTTGCTCCTTGTGTTGGCTACTCCTTTGCTTGCTACTTTAAATCTATAACAACATGTCTCTTCCTCTGCTTCTTTTCCTTGATCACAATGCTTGTTGTTGCTACTTCATTTCTCCTTGCTGCTACTTCTTTTCCTCTATTGCGCTTTTTCCATCAATGAAAACAATGCCAACATGTACTTTATTTTATCAACCTTATTTCTTATTTAATTACATAATTATAACTTAGTAATGAAAACATAATAGTTTAACTTCTACAAAAATTTAACAGCCTATTTTAATGATACAACATACTTTGTAATTTAAATATATAACTCAAAAATTAATTTTAATAATAATTATTTTATAAATTATAAATTAATAATATTAACTTGATAATATAATATAATATTTATAATAATATAATCGTAGTCAACCATAATCAACATAGTCAACTATGTTCAACCTTAATCAACATAGTCCATCATATACATCTATTGCTACATGTTGACGATCATCATCCAACTAGTTGAATGATTGCCAAAGTACCTTTGCAATGGCCAACCATGTTCAAACTAGCTCTTCAATTTTCATACGAGCTCAACAATGTTCAACTATGGTCAACCATATTTATCAATAATTAAATATTGATAGCCATGGTCAACCATCTTCCTCTATAATAAAACATTGATGATTGTGGTTGTTCATGTTCACCTATAGTCATCCATTGTTGACCAAAGCTAATTGTGGTTATTCAATATCAACCATGGTCATGATCATACAAGCATTGATAATCAAGGTCAAACTTTTCACCCACAATTGTCCACATTTGACCATAAAGAACAATTTCCAAAAAAGCTCAACCATGTTAAAAAAATATCACAAAGTGAAAAACAAAAACCAATAGTATAATGTGATGAGCATATATCAACATCTCAATCTAACGAACAAAATTTAATGTCGTAATGTGATAAAAAAATTAATGTCACAATGTGATGATCAAAATTTGACTTGCAATGTGATAAACACATATTAATGATGAAATATGAAAGAAAACAATTGACATTACAATGTAAAACAAAAAAAAATCAACATAGCAATGCAGCAAACAAAATTGAATGTCACAAATGTGACAAAGAAAAAATTTATGTCAGTGTGTGAGAAACAAAAATGGATGTCGCATGTGATGAAAAAAATTGTCATCACAATGTGGAAAATATATATTGTGACAAACCTTCTTGTTATCCCTCTTGTAAATCTTTCTATGAATTGTAATTCATGTAAATAATGTGGATATGTGAACATCGACTGGCTAGGGGAAGTGAACACAGATTCTAAGTTTTGAGGAGGTGGAGTTGAATGTAAACCCAAACCATTGTAGTTATTTCACCACCTATCTCCCTTATGAACAAAGTTGCATACTTAACAATAAATGTACTGGATTCTCGTTTTGTGATAGGTCACATCAAATCATGATTTTCATGCCGATTTTGAAAAGTGTTGATGCAACATAAACCTTTTTTTGTAGAGAATCATATTTTTGACACTTAAATTTACTTATGTATTAAGTATGGACCTTTTTTTAAATGTTACTGATATTAATGCCAATTTTGAAAAGTGGTGTTACAACATCAAGTCTTTTTTGGATGGTATATTTCTAACACTTTAATTTACTTATGTATTAAGTATGGACATATTCTTTTAAATGTTGGTGATTTTCATGTTGATTTTTAAAAGTGATGATGTAGCATCAACCTTTCTTTAGGGGGGTCATATTTTTGAAACTTTAAATTTTCTTAGGTCTTAAGTATGCACCCTTTTTTTAATGTTGATTATTTATTCATTTTTGAAGTTGTCTTCTTCTTCTTCTTATGAGATGCTTGTTTTTTAAGAATTATTCGAGTATCTATTATTTGTTTTACTTTGCAGTGTTTTTTGTAATGAAAATTTCAATTTTTTTGCAACTTAGATATAAAATAATAATAAAATTATATTTTTGAAGTTAGTAATTTTATTATTTATGTATCGTTGATTAATACTTCAATAGACATAAAATAATTGTCACTAAAATAGTAATAATTTTAAACACTTACAAAAGATACACATTTTCCATATATATAATTTAAAAATCACACATTTTGGGGCATTTTCACTAAAAGTAACATGTTAACTAAAATATTTTTATAGGAAAAAAATAGTAAAAAAAAAATATTTTTTGAGGATTTTATGTATAAAGGTGATAGTATTCCAAGTTTTGTTTTAAGGAAAAAAAAAAATTACTCAAATATATTTTTAAGTAAAAATAACAAAATATAAAGAAACCCTAAAACATAAAAGAAAAAAAGGACAAAAAATCATTTAAAATATAAAATAAAAAACATTTAAAAAAATGAAAACAAAAAAGAACAAAAGAAAAACTTAGCAAAGGGGAAAAAATTAAAAACTAAATGATTAAGTTTTTTTGTTTTGTTGATTTTTTTGTCATCTTTAGTGTTTTTACATAAAAAAAAAATTGTTGTTTTTTTAGTTTTTTAACGTTTTTCTTCTATGTTGAATTTAATTTCTTAAGTTTTCTTTTTATATGTTTATTTATCTTTTTTACTTCTTTTTTTTATAGAGGTTGCATCTATTCTCCCATTATGTGTCAATTTGATGATTGAATTTTAAGTTTTTATTGCAATGGATCAAGTTCACCCCCATTGCACGTCAATTTCATGGTTGATTTTTAAGTTTTTATTGCAATGTATCAAATTGTCTTAGGCTAAGATTTTAAAAGAGCTATACTTTTAGCATTAAAAAAAATACTTTTGGTATAATGACTCTTTGATTTATGTATTCATTTTTAAAGTTTATTTTTAGTCGTGATATTTGGTCTATAATGTCATGATTGAAATATGTTGAAATTTGAAAGATTGTTATACTCATGATATTTGGTTTTAATTCCATGGTTAAAAAATGTTAAAATTTTAAAGTTTTTCAAGGTCGTGATATTTTATCTTTAAAGCAATAATTGAAAAAATGTCAAAATTTTAAGGTTTTCAGAGTCATGATATTTAAGTTTAACATGCTAGTTGAAAAGTACTGTAACTTTTAGGATTTTTAGAGTCAAGATATTGTATCTTTAATGATATAATTGAAAACTGTTAGAATTTTAAAGCTTTTCAGAGTCATGATATTTTATTTTTAATGTTATTGCTAAAAATGTAGGAATTTTAACCAAAAAAAATTATGCAACATCAACACTTCTCAATTTCAGGGTGTTTTCCATTCTTTTTGCAAAAAAAAATAAGTTAATAATTCCAATATTAACAATAACCCCACTCCCCCTCCCCCCCCCTAAAAAAAAAGATGCAGTATCAACACTTTTTGCTTCCAAGATGATTTTTCAATTTTATTACACAAAAATATTGGTTTCTAATGTTCTCACTAAAAAATGGAATTATAACAAAACAAAAAAATCATTAATGCAATATCAACACTTTATTTTCGTAGCATTTGTTTTACATTTTTTATGCAAAAAAGGGATTTTTTGGGCTAGAATTCCTATTTTGAGGTTACAATTCTAGTTAAGTTAATAACTTTGTTAGTGGAAAGTGTGTCATGGTCAAGACATGTGAAAAAAGTATGTGAAGAAAACCCCAACAAGAGACAAGGTGTGGAGAGGTAGAGATGCAAGAGAGTGAATAGAGTTTGTAGCGATATCAAGCAAGAGATAACTCATAGAAGAATGAACATAAACACATAAGGAAATAGAATGCAAATTGTGGAATTGGAAGTAAAATGGATTTGTTAGGGAGAAATAACTTTTCTCTAACCCGCGCTTTATGTTTGGGATAGCATTCCCTATGTTTTTCTAAGGGAATTGTGTATGGATGTGAATTGATTGGTAAGGGAGAGTTCAATGTAGTTGAAACACTTAGTGCTAGCCCATAGGGTTAATAAACCATTAGGATGCTAACTAAGGCTAATAAACTACATAACAGACTAAGACACCCATGTACTAGCTAAAAGGACTAATAAACCACTTATTTAATTTCTCAATAACTTAGTAAAACACTTTGATAATGGGCTCTTCACTCCCACAGTACTAGCTTAGAGAAGTCGGTAGATAAACCTCCTAGATAGTGTATTCCTTCTCCTAGAATTGAGTTTTAACTCATTGAGCCTTCGATGAACTCCTGTGGTTGTTTTTGTATTGCAATAGGCTCACTATGGCGATATCCCTCTTCTTACCATCTTTTTGACTAATTATTGCTAAGAATACTCCTAAGAAATTAACTACTCAAACTCTGAATCTAACTTTGGTGTGGTCAATTACAAGAAAGGTTACAATGTAACTGACCTATAGTTCGGTCGAGTGTTGAAGTCCCTCCATCAATAGTTATTTACATGTTTATGTACAGTGATATAATGAACCCATTTAAGTTGATATGGTGTGTCAAATTTAATGGCATGGGTGCTTACTGTCAAGGAGCCTTTGTTGTTTATTAATTTACGATGTTTTGAATTGTATATCGCATGACAAGACAATTTCATGGATTGTTATTGTACATGAATAATACAATGTGATGAGCATATATCAATATGTGAATATAATTAACAAAAAATAACGTTGTAATGAGATAAAAATGTGTTTAACAAAAGTTGACTTGCAATGATGAAATATGAAAAATATAAATATCCATTTAATATTAAAATAAAATATTATGGTTAAAATCAATGTCATAACTAAAATCAACCTAACAATGTTATGATCGAAAATCAATGTCATAATGTGCGAAGCAAAAATTTGACACGCGGTCAGGAGGAACTGGGTGATGTAGTGGGGCGTCCAGCAGCTCGGGTTTGGTTGTTTGGAGTTGTGGTCGTGGTGATTCCTATAGCTCGTACGAAGCTGGAGCGAGGTTTCTGCGACCGGACGGATCTGTTGGTATTTGTGTTTGGACGTGATAATCTGTTAGAATAGGCACCCACATTTGTGGAATTAGCTGACGGCTGCTGTTGGGCGGTGCCGCCAAACCCTCGGCCTGTGTTATTTTTATTATTACGGTTCCTTTTGCGAGACACGGTGATCTCTAGGGACCGGAGGATGGAACCATTCAGCTCGAGGGCTTTGTCGGCGCTGCCCAAATCTGAGAACTCCACGAACGCATATCCCTGTGGGTTTCCGAACTCGTTTGCAGGTATGTTAATACGATTCACTGTTCCGCAGCGCTCAAAATGTATGCGCAAATCCACTGCCGTGCACCAGTAGTCCACATTATCTACATAAACCGAGTACCTGTCGAATTCCTCTCCTCCACCTCCCATTAACGCTTCTTCTTGTATGCTGTTGTCTCTATTTTCATCATTAGGAGTGGCGCTGTTTGTCGTTATTCCCGTTGCCCGAACGTAGTTCAAACGCCAATTGGAGGACGACGAACGAGGCTGCTGCTGAATGGGAATGGGGCGGTTGTTCGTGTTTGCATATGGTGGTCTCGACGATGATCTGTTAGGATTGGCACTCACGCTTCTCCAATTCTTTGGAGGCCGCTGTTCGGAGGGGAGGCGAATGGCGCTGTTGATGTTGTTGTTGGGGTTGTTCCAATTTCGGCCGTTACTTTTGGCGCGAGACACGGTGATCTCTCTGGACCGGAGGATGGAGCCATTCAGTTCGGCCAGGGCTTTCGCCACGCTGTTTACATCTGAAAACTCCACGAAAACATACCCTCGTGGGTTCCCATACTCGTTTTTAGGAATAGTAAGGCGTTTCACTCTCCCGCACCTCTCGAAATGTGCCTTTAACTCGTCCTCTGTGCACCCATAGTCAACATTAGCTACATAAACGGAATATGCTTCCAATTCTCCTCCCCCTCCGGTTACCACTGCTACTTGTTTATTAGGTATCGCCTCCTTATTGAGCTGCACGTTCTTCACCGATTTCCCAGAATTCGCAGCCATGACAAATTACTTCTACTTCACTGTTATTCTTTTCCTGTAAAGACCAATCAAGCTTATCAGACTGAAAATGCAAAGCTTCTAACTACTCGCTGCGCTGTCTTTATCATTTGATTGGATCTAAATCCAATATATAAACATGTTGAAACCACCCAGGATACGCTTCACCGATTTTGGCCGACATATAACCACTTTGGCACAGGTATACGCTTCACCGACTTTGGCCGACATATAACCACTTTGGCACAGGATGAAGGCTGATATTAAGTAGGGTGAGTGTAAGATAATGAAATTTTCAAGGTAAATATAAAAAAAAGAACATGTTTTTACCATAAATTAATTTAAATATGATATCAAACAACGAAATATAAATAATTTTTATATTATTTTTTAAAATATATAATTTTTATTTATTATTATAAATGTTTTATTATTTTAAATTTGGGTTTATATTATTTTCATATAAATACATATAGTGTATAAGTTTTTGTGTGAAGATATTAAGATTTAATTGAAAATAATAATAATAGATATATATTTTTAAAGTTGTATAATTGTAGACAATTCATTGTTGATGTTTTTCAAACTTTATATTGTTAATTTTGTATATTTTCAAAATGTAAGTATTTACTTTAGATAGTTAATGTAGTCTAATGGTAAAGTCTAAGATTTGAAAGAACATTTTAAAGGTGCCCTTCTACAAGCACTAAAATGACTACAATATATGCATTTTAACATAAATAAATAAATTAAAAAAAAAAAAATCAACAAAAAAAACATAGATAAATAAAAATAGAATATTCTAATGTAAGCAGAGTTGATAATGGATCATCCAAAGAAATATTCTTCATTTTATTTTCTCTATAATAATAGATGAGACTCTTCATATTCTTTCTCTATAATACTAGATCAGATTCCTCATATTTTTTTGCAATAGTAATATTTCTTACCCATCATTGATCATCCACAAATAGATCTCTTTAAATTCCTTCCCTAATATAGTACATCCAAAAGAATACATACTTTCATTATATTTGTACATCTCTTTCATAACCAATCGTCTACAAATAGATCTTTTTAAAATCCTTCCCTATAGTAGTACACCCACCAGATTCCACATACTTTGTAACATCAACTATATTATGTATAACAAAACGTAGATTTATAGTCCCCAATGCTCTCATATTTCAAGTTAAATAAAAGTGTATTGCTCATTTAATGCAAATTATTGGGAGACCATTGTACAACTAGTGTGTAATTCTTCCAAAGAATAATAATGTTTAGGTAGTTTAAGTCCTTCCTTTGAGACTTGATATGCACACTTCTTGTGCTTTCTATAAACATGAGTATAGATGATCTAAATAAAGTGATTAGATATTTCTTTTAACTATAATGCTAATGGAAGGAGAGAATTATTTTGTACTTGAAGACTTCCCTTTATTGTGTAAATAACCATAGATGAACCACCCATGACCTTTTCGCTTATAAATCCCTTTTAGCTTATAATTCCCCCAACGTATTTGTTTTATCTTTTGTAAACTTGGAAGTTCTTCCTCTATTTATATTACTTTTTCAAAATCTTTAACAACCATTTGCTCCAGGTGGCTTACCTGTCTGAAGGAAACCAGATAACCACGTGTCAGCATTAAACCCTTTCCAAAATTTAAAGAGGTTTATTGCTATCCATCTAGCATCATTGTTTTGATTATCTATATTATTGTTTCTAGAAAGAAAATTAAACATGTAAATGCATTTCATCAAAAGATTTTTTTTTGAAATCAAACTGGATCACTGCGTCAATCCTCATCCGAGGATATTACTAGGGGTAGCGCCTTGGCATTGGATCTTGGCATCTCGCTCCGCTGCTCAATTCTCCACTTCAGCTCTTTAAGAGTTTGTTCAATTCTTCCCACGACGAGGTTATTTATGTAGGTTTGTATCTCAATTGTCGTTATCTCCCTGAGTAATTCCGTCTTAACTGGGTTCTTTTCCTTGTTCTTCTCCTGTGTTTCTGCTCCATCACCCGTCGTTTGCTCTCAATGCAGGGTCATGGCCCGTGCCGCCACATTCTTCATTACCCAATACTGTTGTATGGTTTCCCTGATTAGGGAATGCCTTCCACAAGTATTCCCGGTATCAAGCACCATGCTGTCCCACTCTTCTATGGGGATGTCTGGATGCTTAATATTGTCATTTAGTTCCCTCTCCCAACTTGCAATTTGGGCTCTAATGTTCGGTGGATTCTGTGTCATGCAAGCGTTAATAATTGTCTTCATATGTTCATTGCCTGGCTTCCTTCGTCTTTTCGTGGTCGGCCCACTTGTTCCTTCTTCTGTCTTGGTTTCTCTCTTTCCTGTCCTCGGTGCCATTTTGCTCCCTGCCTGTTTGCAACTATCTTCTTCCTGGTGTTCTCTGTTTTTCTCACTGTACTTTCCCCGGTATGTTAATATAACTATCACAAAATCGTTGCATTTATCAAAGTTGTAATATTGAATCAAAACAATTTCCCAGTTGCTCGTTTTCTTTCCCTTTTGAGTGTTTGCTACTTGAGGGGTTTTAGTCATATTGGGTTTAGAGCCAGTGCTTTTTTGGTAAGGGTTTGGCGTTTTCTTGGGTTTCTTCGCATTTTCCTCCCGTGGCAACAGTCTGCGCCCAGCCTTACCATTTTGGTCATCCTCACGGGATCCTCCCTGTATGAGGTCAGATTTTAGCTCAACCTTTCCCAGGGTCTCTCTGGCTTGTCAACAGGTTTCCTCCTGGAGCCGGCTCTACTTCCCTCACCCTAAGGTTGCTTGATTTCCTAGTTCACTATAATCCTTGGGATTTTTTCCCCATGTTTCTTCCATTTTGCCTATTGGCTCTCTCCCATCAATTCCTACAGGGCTGGCTAGGGTCATGTTCTATCGAGGAATACTATAGGGTTTTATCACAGGATGGCCCTCTCCCTTCCTGGGTGCGAGACCCTCCCTCCTGATCTTCCTATCCTGGAAATTCAAATGCACTGCAAAATTGGTTTTACCATTGTCGCAGTAGGTTCTATTATCCTTCTTTACAGTCTTATTCATGATCCATTTCAGAGTTCCTATTTTCCTAATGAAAATAATTCTAAACCTAGCAGGGATGTTGATCAAAAGGACTACATACCAACTTGCCGATATGTTGCCTCTTCCATCTGCCGTCTGCGTCTTCACTCTTCAGGCACCTTCCCTCTCGCCAGCTTTTCTCGTCTTCATCTGCATGCATTTTGCTATATTCTTATTTTCGTTAAGTTTTATTCATCTTTCCCTCTGGTCCCTTGCCTTTACTTCCACCTGTCTATCGTTATTACCTGCACCCCATCTCGATATGTTGCCCTTCTATCCTTACTACCATCTCCTCTCATTAATCCGCACTTTCTCCTAGCTGCTTTGTCATGTTCCTGCTGTCCTTGTCCTGTCACTTGTTATCATTCTTCTGCCCACCCTCCTGCTCTTTGCCCTGCCCTCCTCTCTATCGTTCTCTTCTGTCACTGCCCTCGTTCTCTGTGGAGTACCCCAATTAGCAACTTTGTTTTGCTTGTCATTTAACAGGATGCCTAAGTACTTAGTAGGGATGTTCATGACTATGAATCCCATGGTTCTTCCTAGGAAGGCTTGGGAGGAAGCTTCGGTATTGAAGAAATAAATTTCTGATTTCTCTTTGCTTATCTCTATCCCAGAGGCCCCTCTGAAGTCTGTGAGAATTTCCATTATTTTTTTTGCTTCTTTGAGTGTTGCTTGTCCATATAACATAATATCATTGAAAAATTGTTGGTGGGTTAGAGGTAGGTCATTTCCCCAAAGTATTAATCCATTCATTTGCTCGATATTAACCCATCCGCTGCAAGGATAAATAGGAATGGGGATATCAGGTCGCCCTGCCTAAGCCCTCTAGATGGATTGAAGGTTTCTGTTGGTGACCCGTTTAGTAGTACTGACATAACTGGCATAGTTATCATTGACATTACCTAGTTTATCCACTTGTTTTGAACGCCGTATGCCTTTAGAATTTGCAGGAGGTATCCACAATTAAGTCTGTCATAAGCTTTGGCTAGGTCTAGTTTTATCAGCATCCCTTTGGTTTTTGAATTTTTCAATGAGTGAATTGGTTCTTGTGCTACCACTATGCCATCTATTATTTGGTTGCCTTTGACAAACCCCATCTGCTCCTAGGATATCAACTCTAGTAATATTGGTTTTAGTCTATTCACCATGATTGTAGCTACTATTTTGTATATAACATTGCAGAGTGCTATTGGTTGGAACCCTTGTGGTTCTTCTGAGTTCTCCATCTTTGGTATCAGGGATAGGAATGTAGCATTCAGGGTCGGGTGCATTCTTTTGGTGCATCGAGACTCTTCTACTGCATTCACTATATCTTGGCTCATGAAGTTCACGTGGCTTGATAAAATTCTAAGGTGAATCCATCAGGCCTAGGTGCTTTATTCTTTGCCATCTATTATGTTACCTCCTCCACCCCCACTTTGATTATGACCCTTAGGTGAGCCAAGTTCTAATCTCTAGTTACTATTTTAGGGATATGTTGACTAATTTTATCAATGCCGTCCTTCCTTCTGATATCGGGTTCTGTCAGGAGCTCTTTAAAATGTTATACCATCAGATTCTCCATTTCAGCTTTCTGTGTTATCCTGTTGCCTTGGTGGTCCCTTAGGGAGAATATTATATTTTTCTATCGGTGATGTACCATTGCCTTATGAAAGAATTTCGTGTTTCTTTCTTCTTCTTTTAGCCATTGGATTCTCGATTTTTGTTTCTATAAGATTTCCTTTTGTTTTCTTCTTTCCTCCAGTTTCTTTAGCACCAGTCCTTCTTCTTTTGTCAGCTCTTCATTTCTTCCTTCTTCTATGATTTTCTGTTGTATTCGTTTCATATTTATCTGGAGTGTTTCTTGTTCCTTTTGAATATTTCCAAATTCTTCTTTGTTCCACTTCTTTATCTTCCTTTTATGTCTTTTAATCTAAGTTGGAGGGTGTGCATTTTGTTTCTTCCTTCCATCCCAGTCTCAGTCTCCTTCCACCAATTCTTCATTTTATCTACGAAGGTGGGTTCTCTCAACCAAAATGCCTCAAACCTAAAGGGTCTATTCTAGTTCTATTGATTCATAGCTATTTCTAATTTAATGTGCCAGTGATCCAACACTAAACATGAGAGAATTGTTGCTTCATAGAAGATATATTTTCCAATGAAGTGTTCTATTGCTAGGAATCTGTCTAGCCTAGATGCTATTTGTCTTCTCTGTCCTCTTTAATTGTTCCACGTGTATTTTCCATTTAAGTTGGGATATCTACCATTTTCAGTTTTGCTTGAAGGTCCCTGAATTTCTCCATCTCTGGCTCTTTTCTTTGTAGTCCACCTTTCTTCTCATCTTTTGATGTTGTCATGTTAAAGTCTATTGCTATCAACCACAATTTTTCTTCATGAAGGTTTCCTAGCTATTGAAGTTGGAGGAGAAAGCTTCCTCTTTTCGCTGGTGTATGAGGGTCGTATACTGCCGAAACTAGAAACAATTCTCTATTTCCAATTAACCGGAACTTCCCTGTGAGTATTCTTTTCATGCCTATCTAGTAATCTACTATGATTTATATAGGGTTCCATAGTATTCCTATGCCTCCCGCACTTCCTTTCACTTCTATGGTCATACCTTCATATTTTGGTTTTATTTTGTTTAGGATTTCCTCCATTTTCCTTGCTGAGATTCTTGTTTCGTGTAACAACATTAGTTGGGGTTTTTCTTTTCTTAGCCTTTCTGCTAAGTGTCTTTGTTTGCCTTTACTCTTAAGGCCTCTTATATTCTAGGATGTGATTATCATTAGGGTGCTTGGCTTTTCTGGTGGAGTACCGTCGAGAGCGGAACTACTCTCCCGGTGTTCACTAACATTTCTCCGATGATCAGTATCGATTCCTGTAGATTTCTTCGACCTCTTTTTTTCCCGCATTTTTCTTTGCTTTGATGATCTTGAGTATCATCCTATTGAAGGCCTAGTCGTTCTACCGTTTCCATCTTTCCCTGTCCCTGTTGCGCTTGGTACTGTTGAAACGTTTCTCTGTATATTCTTTTTTGCTCTTTTGGAATGAATTTTTCATTTAGATGTCTCCATTCATCTATTAGTTCCGTAATACTTCTTGTTTTTAGCTTAGTTCTTCTCCTCTGCTTGTGTCAATCTCCATTACTGCTTTATCCATTTTCTCCCTTACTTCATTTTCCTCCTTCTCTATTGGTTCACCTTTTGCCTTCCTCTTGGTATGTGATTTGCCTTAGCTTGTGCTGCTTCCCTTTTCTTTTTTCTCCCTGATAGTCCATTGTTTGGGTCTTGTTGTTATCTTCTTCTTCTTCTTGTAGGATTTCAAAGTTCTAGTTGTTATCTTCTTCTTCTTCTTCTTGTAGGATTTCAAAGTTGTTTGTATTACTTGGCTGGGTTTGTTGATCTTTCCTTCCTTCACTGAGGTTCTCTCTTGTGTGCCTTATTTTGCTTTTTACTTCTTGAAACCCTTCCTTCTCTTCTTGATTTTTCCTCTGTTGTTTGTTCCTTCACTCTTCTTCTTCTGTATTGAGTGGGCGTTCCTTGAAAATATGTCCATACTCATGACGTCTTCTACATCTGAATGGAATGTGCTCAGAGTTAAGGGTTTTCTGCCATACCTCCTCATGATACTCTAGCTGGACTGTATCTGGAATAGGGTCAGCTATATTCATGTAGACACAAATTCTATCATATGAGGTGTATCTTCCCTTTTTTATATTTTTAGCTATTTTAACAAAGCTTCCTTTTATGTTTCTTATACCCTCTAGGATCTTCGGATCCCAGAAGTCGATTGGTAACCCTAATAACCTCAGCCATACTAGGGCTGCCAAGAATTTTTCCTTATCGGGGTTACAATATTCTTCCCAGTATCTCATAAACAGCCCAACATTATAATGAAAGTAAGGACCATTTTCAAACACTTTTTCTTTATCTTGCAGGTAAGAGAAGATTACTGTGAAGAAGCCTCTTGCTCCCAACTTTAGCTCGATATCACCTCGGGGTTTCCATTTTATTGGATCCATTTGGTGAGGTCCCTTTCCATCAGCCATACTCCAATGAACTTGCAAATTAGCACATGGTCTTTTATGTAGCTTTTGTATCACTCTAGTTTGTTCATCGGGATTATAAATCCTGGTTTCTCAGTCGCACATGGTAAACACTTGCCTCTGCTACCTGCCTGCCATTGTGCTCCAAGGATAGGTCTTGGTTTTCTTGTTTCTTCCACCTAGTTGCTTGTGTTATGGCCTTCTCCTGTCACCGCGTCTCGATAGGAGGGGATCTCTCCCCTCCTCTC
>APFE030627313.1:0-16075 GCA_000404065.3 Pinus taeda
CAAAAGTATAATCCACAGAAACCAATCATCAACATTTAAACTAGATGCAACTACCAAAATAGAAAAAAAAAAGAGATAACTATCATGTCTCCTTCACTTCCTTGAAAATACTCTAAAGTCAAAATAACGCTATTCCAACAATAGTTCATTATCTTATCAAACTTAGAACCAACAAACTAAACTTTATGAAAAGAGTAGATCTTTGTGAAGACACCATAATGCACTATGCACTAAAATCTTCTAGCATCATCTCTCAAACGTCCCATGAAAATAAAGAGATGTTTATTCCAAAGGAAAACATAAGCTTAAATTATTGAATTAGTTTCATGCATCAAATCCATCCACGTGAGATGGATGTTCCATGATATTTTTGTACTATTTCTCCGATGGTTAGGGGATCCATCCACGTGAGATGGATGTTCCATGATATTTTTGTAATATTTCTCCCATGGTTCTAATGGGGTGATCCACCCACTCAGGGGTAAGATATTATTTTTACAAATACTTTTAAATATTTTTACATATTAAATATAACTTTATAGGAAAATAATAAGTTTGGTATAGATTAGATTAATGATTAGTATGTTATTTTTTATTTAATATATGAGAAAAGAGATGATTTTATTTTAATTAATAAATTAATGTTTATTTATAAATTGAATTAAAAATATTAATTATTATAAAATAATAAATTAAAAAATATATGGTGTCGTCGTCGTTTTTTTAATCTTTATTTAAAAGAGAGAAAGAACGGCAATAAGTTAAATATAAAAAGCCGAGAGGATTCGGATGGAAATTGATATCATAAAATAAATGTTAGAACTTCATAAATCTAAAAATTATTACTAAGGGGTCCCTAATAAAGACTGCACGAACAAAATATACAGTTGAGAAGGTCGGACAGAGAAAGATGGGACTACCAAAAGTTTCAGAAAAAAGTCGGGATGAAGAGGCGAAAGATCAATGTCATTTCAGTAAACCCCATTAATTTTTATTGGCACGCAAGTGAGTAAATTTGTCATTTTATATAAACTATTAAATTTGAGTTTAATTTAACTGTAAATTCTAGAATATTTTGAAAATATATAAGGGAATTTAACTGTAAATTCTAGAATATTTTGAAAATATATAATGGGGAGTGATATTAGAATTTTCACTTCGTTCTTTTTTTTAAATATCCTATAATTTTGTCCAAATGCCTTGTAATTTAGCAAATTTCATTTTTACACAAATTAAAATAAATATGTATAAAATATTTACACAAAGTTATGAATGGTTATACTGAATGCAATGGTGTTAATTTTGTAAATAACTTTTTAATCTCAATGGAAAACTGCAAATCTGTTTCTTTTGGTCAAATTTCACACATAGGTTCAAAAATATTTTTTTTAAACCATTAAAATTTTAAAAAGTTAATTTATATATTTAATAATTACGTAAAATAAATATGGATATTAATTTATGAGAGGTAATTGATGAGTTTAAATAAAGTTTAAACTCATTACGCTGTCACTAGCTAGCGATGTGCCAATTATGTGGTATTGCTAACGAGGAAACAATTCTCCAAAACCCATCCCCACATGCAGGTGTGAAATTGACGGGCACTTACATTCTCACCATTAAGTATAAAATTGACAGGTATGTCTTTTGTTTTACCCATAAAGTAAACCATTTTTATTTTTATACGGAGTGTACTATTTAGTTTTATTTATTAATATACTAATTAGTTTTATTTATATAAAATTATACGGATTAGTAAGTTTAAAAGATATACCATACTATATATTTAATAATCTTTAATATTGTGAAATTAAAAAAATCATAAAATAATTAAAAAAAATTATATGAATTAAATTTAATTATTTATATATATACGTATTCTAATATTCTAATATATATATAATTTTTGAAAAAGATGTAACTAAATTTTTAATCATTTTCTTATAAAAATTCTTAATCCGTAAATAAATATTGATTCAATAAAATAACATAATAATATCGCTTGCTTAAAAGGCCATGAATACAGGAGTTAATATGGAGATATCTTTTGAGATAAACCTACAAGAAAGTCTATAGAGATATCCTTTTGTTTAAGAAAATAATTTTGGCAAAATCACATAAGAAACCATTTGTCGACACGTTTCGAACCAACTAGTGTGGTTGATCGTCAGGACAAGTTGAAGATCCAATCTGAGCGATGCCATAAATAGGGACAACAGGCTATTCCAACAGCTATTTTGACCAGTAATGGGAAATGGACCTCTAATAGCTATATTCTCATTATTCATATATTTAATAATAAAATTCATTATTTTATTTTAATTATTTAAAAAGTTAGATATTATTTTTAATTAAAGAAACTAATCTAATTACCATTATGTTAATAATTAATAAAAATATCAAAATATGCCCTTATATAAGGGTAAAATGGTGAAAATTACCATTATCACCCAATAATATCAAACCATTACCCCTATATAATAACAGTAATAAATATTTTATTTTTACTATTATAAATAATATAAATATAAAATTATTTATTCCTAATATTATTATCTTCAAAAAGTCTAATTGACCATAATAAATATGTAATTAAAGGAAAAATTCCTCTATCTACCCGATTAACCAGATTATAATCCATAATATCAGATAAATCTGATATTATTTATTTCATCTATTAATGTGAAAGTTATTTAAAAAGTCTAATTTACCTTAATATTCCTCTATTTAACCAAACTCTTTAATATAATATTATTTATTGTTAATATGAATATTATTAATAATGTAATTTGTTTACCATTATGTTATTGTTAATAATTATTTATATGAATAAAAACCTAATTTCTATTTATACTATTATAAATAATATAATATTATTTATTCTTAATATTATTATCCAAAAAGTCTAATTGACCATAATAAATATATAATTAAAGGAAATTATAATCCATACTATAAATTATTTATTCCTTTTATTAATGTGAAAGTCATTTAAAAGGTCTAATTCTACCTTAATAATCCCCTAATTACCCAACTTACCAAACTCTTATTTTATACTATTATAAATATTGTAAATATAATATTATTTATTGTTAATATGTAATTTGTTTCCATTATGTTGTTATGAAAAATTATTTCATGGTGATTCTTATTATTATTAACTTAATTCCTATACTTTAATCTCATTAACTCCTACCCATATATATATTCTTACTACAAAAAAGACATAATTAAACTAGAGTTAACCCTAATGAGAATAAAAAAGAGAAAGCTTCAATCTCGACCCTTAAATCAAACTACACAAAACTTTCATAATGAAGGAAGCAGAAGAACAGACAAAACTACAGGCTCCTATTGTTAGATCGGAAACTAACCCTACACCTTCACAAAAGGAAAGCCCCTTATCTAGGAAAGGGGGCAACAAAAACAAAAAAGGCTAAAGAGACCCACCGGAAAAAGAAGGATAAATGCATCAGGACACCCAAGAGAAGAAGGAAAGAGGCGGCTAGGAAGACAGGGCTGGGATCCAGCAACTGCTGATCTTCCAACCGTCATTCCTATTAAGATTATCTGGCCTTTTTTCAATCTCCAGGGCCTCTCTAAACTTCCGATGGTGAAACTGCCCAACCTTCGCAATGACGCGCGCCTCTTCAATACAAACATGATGTTTAGTCTTCTTGGCATGCTCTGTAAGGGCCAAGGACTTGGCTCTTCCATGTCTTAAGTCTGCTGAATGCTCGTTAATCCTTTGATTAATCGATCGACCAGTTTCACCAATATATGGTGTCCCACAAGAGAATGGAATAACATAGACGCCCTTCATGTCTTTCGGATCGATAGGATCTTTCACCGACCTCAGGGAGCCACGGATGGTATTAAGAGGTCTAAAGGTAGCGGGAACCTTATGCTTCTTTAGAATCCTGGCAATCCTGTCAGTGGTTCCTTGGATGTAAGGCAGGTGGACCCCTGAGACCCGATCACTCGGGTCTTTAGGAACTGAAGGCTATTTACGAGCTCTGAGGAAGGCTTTTTGTCCTAGGTGTCTACTATAACCATTTTTCACAAAGACATCAAGGAGATGGGCCTTCTCCTTTTCCAAGCTCTTTTCATCGGATATTCTTATAGCACGGGTAGCAAGCATGCTGAGAACCCCTACCTTCTGAGCTGGGAAATGATGGGAGGAAGCATGCAGATATTGATTAGTATGCGTTTTCTTCCGAAAAACTTGGTGAGAGAAGGAACCATCATCATTCTTTGAGATGAGAACATCCAGGAACGGAAGAGACCCATCGACTTCTTTTTCCATAGTGAATTTTATGGCGGAAGACTGATTATTAAGATGACTGAAGAACAGATCTAAATTATCAGGACCATGAGACCAAACAACGCCTGTGTCATCCACGAATCTTTTCCATAGCTTTGGTAAAAGACGAGAGGAGGCCAAGGCTTTGGACTCAAAATCCTCCATAAAGAGATTCGCAACAATCGGGGATAAGGGGGAGCCCATAGCAACTCCGCAAGTCTGCTCATAGAACTCTCCTTCGAAGCTGAAAAAGGTGGAAGTCAGGCACAACTCAACCAATCGAGCAGTGTCAGGATCAGTAAGCCTGTTAATGACCTCCATGGCCTCATTGATGGGAATACAAGTGTAAAGGGAGACCACGTCGAAACTAACCAGAATATCCTCCGGTTCAAGCTTAATCCTCTTAAGGTCATCAATAAATGAAGCCGAGTCTTTAACGAAAGACTCTGTGTGACCAACCAAGGGTTTCAGCTTCACTGCGAGGAATTTGGCCAGGAGATAGGTCGGACCACCAATGTTATTGACAATGGGTCTCAGGGGAACCCCCTCCTTGTGGACCTTAGGCAAGCCATAGATCCTAGGAGTAATGGGGTTGCTCTCAATGAGCTTATGGGACACAGGATTAGTGGAATTACAAGATTTGATCGCAAGAGCGACTGCTCTAGAAACCCTTTTTTCAAGATTCTTCTTACAATCCTGTATGAGCCTAGATGATCCTATTAAAAACAAATAATCCACATATAACACTAGAATATGTGGCTCATTCTCTACCATCAAATAGTAGATATTGGGATCAAAATCACTTTTGACAAATCCCAACTATTGCAAGTAACTATCAATTTGACCATACCATGCTTTGGGCACCTTGTTGAGCCCATACAGGTCTTTCTTTAATTTTCAAATATGAGTTCTCTTCTCATGAGTTTCGAAGCCTTCATATTGTTCTATATACACCTCCTCTTCTATCACCCCGTTCAAGAATGTTTTCTTGACATCCATTTGGTGAATCTCCCATCCCATTTGAGCTATTAGGGATATAACTGATCTGATAGAGGTGTAATGGGCAACTGTGGTGAAGGTCTCTTCATAGTCTATTCCTTCCTTTTGAGCGTACCCCTTTTCCACGAACCTAGCCTTGTACTTATATATACTACCATATGCAACATACTTGATCTTGTAAATCTATATTGATCCTACAATGGATTTCTCTTTTGGTCTAGGTACTACTTCCCAGACATCATTCGTCATCCTAGAGTTGTACTCTTCTACCATGGCATCCACCCAAACTTGGTGTTGAACAACTTCCTGAAAGCTATAGGTTTCTTCAACCTGAGCTTCCAATGCCTGGTATTTGTCAGGTTGTCTACATTGCCTTTTCTCAGTTATAGGAACTCCAACAAACTCCCCTACGTCTATTACTGTCATTCGTACATCTCTACTGGTTCTAACACATGTGGTGGGAGGCTCAACCAACTCCTCCTCATAATCCTATTGTTCCATCTACTGAGAACTATCTGGATTTCCTCCTTCTGAGGAGATACTAGTATTGGTTAGTGTACTCGATCCAGCTGTTTGTCCTCCCACTTATCCTTCTTGCTGCCCCTACAACTCTTGGACTAGTGGAACATCTCTCGACTGATCTTCTATTGGCATCTCACGAGATTTCTTAAAATCTCTATCCTCCATGAACTTTGCCTCATATCACTACAATCTACCTACTGCTAGGAATGTAGATTTTGTATGCTTTTGAGGTCTTGTTGTATCCTACGAGTTACCCCTTTTCTACAGTCTGATCCAGTTTACTGTGCTTCTCATATAGAATGTGATAGTATTCACGCTTCTTAATATCTTGAGATGACTAACTTATGGCTTCTTCCCTGTGAAGACCCCTTTAGGATTTTTCTTCCTCAATGCTCTATGAGTTATATTATGGATATACGTTGTCACATTGCAAGCTACTACCCATAAATACTTAGGTAGATCTTGATCATATAACTAAGCTTTGGCTACCCCAACAATAGTTCTATTTTTTCTTTCTACTACTCCATTCTGTTCCATATTATATGGAGTTGTCCACTCTCTTTTGATGCCCTCCTTTGTGCAAAAATATGTGAAGTTTTTTTCTGTATATTCTCCACCATTATCAGAACGGAATACATTTATCTTTTTCCTTGTCATATTTTCAACGAGGGCCTTAAACTCTCTAAACTAATCAAAGACCTTATCCTTGGTCATTGAGAAATAAATCCAGGTTTTTAAAGAGTGATCATCAATAAAAGTGACGAAGTATTCACCAGCACTAAGATCTCTTATGGACATTAGACCACATATATCTAAGTGTATCAATCCCAATACATATTCTGCTCTATTTCTACTTCTGGAAAAAGTTGCTTTAGCGTAATTCCCTAGCACACATCCTCGACATAAGTCATCATGCTCACTACTAAGGGTTGGTACTCCTATAATAGTCTCTCTGAGAATCCTTACCGCTCTATGGTGTAAGAGTCCCATTCTCCTATTCCATATTTCATTTCGCTCCTTCTCACCATTATATTTACTACCTATCAGTGCCATTGGTGACTCAAGCTGCAACTTATACAATTTGTTGCTTTGAATCCCAATTTTCCTTTTCTTCTTCCAGCTTGGATGCTTGATGTATACTTTCTTTCCCATGAAGTATACATTGTATCCCTTGTCCTGTAACTGGGACACTAAAATCAAGTTCATTCCTAATCCTGACACATGCAAAATATTGGTGCTTGGATGTTGGTCCCTGCCTCCTTCTAAAATGATATGGTGCCTCTCCCTACTAGAGTACATTTTGTTTGGTTTCCCATAGTAATTTGGAAGTCCATTTGTTCTTCTTAATAGCTAGAGAAATTTACTCGTACTCTCGTCATATGAACTAAAGCCCCGATATCAATGTACCAAACATATTCTAAAGCTGAATTTGCTAGGCATGCAAATTCTTATTCTAATCTAGCAAACAACTCTGAGACACTTAGAGTGTCCATTTTTTTCCAACTTTTGATGCTATCCTGCCCCAATAACTGCTACAGGAAAAATTGCATCCCACTTGAGACAACCCCTCTTGCTCAATCTTCTATTGTGTTGTTCCTTCTGTTGCTGACATATTTTGATTAGGAAGACTTACGCCTCTATCTACTCACTCAAAGAGAGTTTTACCACGAAATCTAATCTTCTTGGCTTGAACTGTGTATACCCTTGCAAACTTTTATTGTTTCCCTTGCAAGAATTTCGAATTCCTTTCTTCCTTCAACGATGGGTCTTTCGACTTCTTTCTTCTTCATAACCGTGCTCTGATACCATGTGAAGAATTCTAAATAGAAATCTTACTGCAATGATTAATATTATTTCTTCTACTTATTATCTCATAAATAAGTTTACAGTGTTCTTACGACACATATCGAAATATATTCTACTGCAGCCTTCACAACTAAAATATTGCAGAAAGTAAATGCAAGGAAAAATATTGGCACAAATACAATCACAATGACACATTTATTTTTCAACAATATTCTCGAGAAAAACCCAATGCGGGAAAACTAGTGCAGCAGATGAAGGTTTATTTCTTATTCTTTAGCAAAATCTCTTGTACAAATTACAACTAGCAAAACAGGAGAGAGAAAATTTACAGACGCTTCCAGAAAATTTTTTGATCTAGGTGAAGTACCCTTCCTTCCTATGAATCCTTTTGCCTCCCTCTGCGTCAATTTTTCCCACACTAGCCCAGTGTCTAGCTGCCCATGCAGTCCCTATGTCAACCTCCCTCTAGGCTACCTCTTTCTGCATCAACTTGTTCCTGCTCTACGTCTTACTGTCTTACACTCTCGAATGATGTTGATGCCCCCTCTCCCTTTCTCACCTACAACTCTCCCTTTGATTTGATTTTCTCTTGCCAAACTTCGACCAGTGAGAAAATTGAACTTACTTGGGTAACATAGTATTTGCCTCTGGTGTATTCTCCAAGTGCCCATCAAGTCTCCTCTTATAATCCTCTCATTGATTAGTCAACATACCATATTAGGTTCTAATAAATGGATAGGATCATATTGACTTTATCTCCACCTTCTTCTAGAAGTTTCACCCACAATTTAGATTAATACCCGTTAATTGTTTTAATTTCCTAAGTTTAGACTTAGGGTCCCATTAAAAATAATTAATTATTTTAATAAAAATGTTTCTGGGTGGAATTTCCCAAAACGATTTCTGGGTAGTGGAGAATGCATGTTTCTAATCCTCCCTTCAAAATTTGACACTTAGAACACATCTGATGCTACCATAAATCAACACATGTTTACTTTGCTATAAGTGTGATGGCCTCTAGAATTCAGTAAAAAAAAAAAATAATTTTGAATATTCTCTTTCCAGAAGCTTCCAAGCTGGTTTTAACCATTTAATATTGACTAAGATCTCGAAATCCTACTCTTGAGGTCTAATATCTTATCCCTAGAGCTTATCCTCCCTCATATGTGGATCTAAATCCTATATTGGTATATCCCAAACTACCCCATTTACCCTATAATTTTACTACCTCCCTTGGAGATTGGGTTGGCTCTTAGACACTCTTAGTTATGCCCTCATGGTGTTTCTTTGTGGCTAAGGATCCATTACCCATCCATGCACTTGAGTTGTTATTGAAGGCTTTTTTTGTGACAAGGGAAGGACAAGATGGTTGAGAGACATCTACAAGGTCAATATCTGTAAAGGGTTGTAATTTCTCCTATATTCATTAATACAAAAAGTGCTTTGCTTTCCTATACTTATGTATCATTTATGCATGTGTATTACAATGCCTTATTGACTCATTTTTTAGAGATGTTAGTACATGTTATTTGTATGTTATAGTGCTCTTGCTTGTTTTAGTTGTTTTGCAGGTCCTATTTATAGCATTTGGAATTTGGAGCTAAAGTGTGCAAACAAGGAGAAGAGGAGAGCTTGTGTTGGACTCTAGGTAGGCCTTTTCTCCATGTTATCAAGAAATAACAATTATTTTTATTCTTGTTGTTTCTAGATCAATCCACTAGATCTAAGGAGTTCACTTGTGTCTGAAGAAGAGAATTATCCATCAAACAATCCTCAACATTAGAGTTCTATATAAATAGACAAGCATATGAGGATAAAAATCATCAACATAAAAAGCTCAATTGATGTTCTCTAATGGAGGAGAAATTTGGCTAAGGAGAAATCTATTGTTGGAGATCATCTTTATCATTTCTATCTCTCTCTTAGAGACCGCATTTGTGAAGAAGGATGATTTTATCCAACCCATATTGATGAAAGTTTGACTAATATTTAACTAGAGTTGATCGTGGTTTTTACCCTAAGCTTTAATCAAGTTTGACTATGATTGTTTTAATAAGTTTGACCATAGTCCATACAAATCTGCACGTGCGAGTTTTCAAGCCAAGCATTGGTAACTCCATGAATGATTCATTCGCATTGAAAAATATGATTGATATAATTTAGAGAGAATCTTGGAATTCACATTCCAATGTCTCTTTTCCTTCTCACTTTCTTATTTACAATATTTGCAATGTTTTTCTAATCCCTAAATATTATATGCCAATTGTATATGGATTATAGCTCAGTAAACCAATCTAGAAAACCCTCTCAAGTTTTCCCAAAACCTAAGGCAGACATATCAAGAGACCTATTACAATAAAGGTAGATGCATGAAATTAAGAAATCCCTAGACTAAAATTGACAAAGAAGAGGTGAATGAAAACCTCCTTTTCCTTACACACAAATCATCTAGAATAGTTAGTGTGGTTGAGAAAGAACCCTTAGCTAGTTCTAAAGAAAAAAGTTTCACACAAGATGGATAAACACGATCTTCACAACATATAAACTTCACCAATCCAAAATAATAGAAAGTAAGGAGCATGATACCATTAAATACATCAACAATAACCATAATACAAATCATTACGATATAAACACAAGAAGTATAAGCTTGAGACAATGATATATAATAAAAAAAATAGTAAATCTATACATTCAGTGAAGGAATATTACAACCATAAGATGTTGTAGCAAGACCTCCTTCAGCTCCTAGCTCCTTAATCTCTCCCTCAATCAATAGCTTGGCATCATAAAAATACATGAATTGTGATCCCCATCTAAATGACTTGACCTCCAATATATAGGTGAAGGGAGGCTCAAAAGACTACTAAATTTGTCTTCAGTTCACTTCAGGAAAAATCCATAGGGTGGAGGATATTTCCTTTACTTTATTGCCTTCTCCCACTTTAGTGTGCTTTGTTAATAAGGTGATATTTTTTCACCTTTTTAGAGTCCACTTTAGTGAAATATGGAGTCACATCGAGTCAACTCTCAATTTTTTCTTGTGGCTATGTGAAACTCAGGTAATGCGGTCCTCATGAAGATACAAAGTGTTCATGACTAGGGAAACACATGTTACTAGTTTTTGGACAGTGTTAACATGCTTTGTGCAAGTCTTGCAGGGTGTGTTATAGTGGGAAAAAGGCCTAAATAGGGGTTTATTCTAGTCATAAAAATGGTCTTCACCTCTGAGATGATCAGGAGATATTTTCCAGTATAACAGATGCCCCCTAAAGTGTGAGGTTAGAGAAGAAGAAAATGGTCGAAATACTTTATGACATAGTTGAAGAGAGAGAGTTTCAGAGTTTCAAATCATAAAGAGGCCTAAAAACAAAAAATATATGTCAAGAATATATATAATCATGTTCTGAGTTGGGAATTCCCATTCTCAGTAACAAAACTAGAATGATGTCTAATGGATCTATGACATATCATGTTCACAAATAAGCATAATGTGGATAGATGTCAAAATGTGATAAATCTTATAAGTTGTCTCTAAAAAAATAGTCATAACTTAAGAGAGGAAACAAGGCTTAGCAATGGAAGCATCTACCCAAGGTCTTTGACACCATCACATAATAGCATAATTCTACACGTGAATAAGTGAGTTGATGTCGAACATGTGAGAAATCATCGTATTACTAGTCAATGATGAAAATCGTTAATAGATGTGAATATGGCCACCGATAAGGATGATGGTCTCCAAGATGTGTAGTACAATCTAGTGAGTGTGAATAAATAAGTTGAGGTTGAACACTCATAGAATCATTCAAGTGGGATTCAATAATGAAAACCTCCAATCAAATGCACAAAAACCTATAACTGAGGACTGCAAGATCCAAGATACCATGTTATTTCTTGATTCACTTCCTAGATAATGTGTTGAAGTCATTATGAAGGAACCTTTCAAAGGTAGGCAATAAGGAGTCCGACATCAATTGATGTAAAACAAAACAAAATTATTTATTTTGAAGACAATATAGAACAATAGGATGAATTGACTCATGGAAATAAGAATATGATCAAATGGTTGATACAAGTAACAGATTGTAGATAATCCCTTGAACAATAGAAGGCATGACACCAAGGAGACAAGGAAGCTTAGACTCAAGGACACCAGAAAGAGCATGACATGAAGATGCATGAATCATCAAGGTATCAAGGCAATGCTCATAAGATGGTAGGGTTCTAGGAGAAGCTAACAAAAGAGGAATATGCTAGAAAAATTGCCATGTTCAAGGGAATGACAATATACTGCTGCCAAAAACTATGTCAAATATAGATATAGTAAACACTGTTTCATCCAATTTTTTCCCTTTTTTCTTAGGTTTAACGCATCTAGAAAGGGTAAAATCGACAGTATTTTCATGTTTAAAGAGTCTTAAAAGAGATTAAATAAAACTCTGAGGGGTTTCCTTTGTTAAAGTTTTTAACTGAGGTGCATGGTAATTCAATGTACCACTTAGCAATGTTATCAGTCAAGGTACGAGGGAAAAGCCTAAGCTAGATACTATCACCAATCATGGAATTGGAAACACACTATTATCTCAAAATCAGACCCTGGAAGGCTGCAAACTAGGAAGACTTCAAGTAACTATTTCAAACCAATCTTTTGACTAAGGCTTAGCCTCCTTAGCCTGAGAGGGCTCTCTCAAAGGGTTATTGATTTTGACTAATAATTAGATGGCTAACTCTTGTGGAATAACATTGACAAATATGAAGGCTGGATAAACATTACATAAGTTTCAATTGGGCCTATGGAGTCAATCATACTTCAGTAAACAATGATACTGCCTTTACATAGAAGTCAGGGAATTTAGCATTTGGATGTTCAGAACACAACTCATATAAAACCACAGTTCATAAATGCATACAGGAAATTAGAGCACAATCAGTGAATTCTGAGTGATTACACATCTATGCAACTGTAAAAGACATTAAGGAAAGAATAAAATCACACATTCTGAAAATGGAAATCCTTCATGAATCCCGAGAAGAAAAGCAGCCAACTTCTATTACTGAACTTTGTTTTTACATAAGCCAAAACAGTACTCTATTATAAAATTTCCAACCCTAAGTACATTGCTGCTTCAGGTATATATAGAGCTCTTTACATAACTTGGATTCCTCCTCAAGCATGAGGGGAATTCTAATTCATCCTACTATGACACCTATTGATACTTAAAACTAACTATTAAATGCAAATGACACCTAACTAGGAGTCCTAGAGACCTAATACAACTAGGAGTGTAACTCCTTATTATGATTGTAACAACCTTATCTAAGCATTTAAAGAATTATTTGACAACTTGCAACCTAAGGAAGTCGAATTTGATGAAGCCTCCCACGTGGTCATCTGACTGCTAAAGACAAACCCTAGAAATTAGGGAACATGTTTCCATGTTTTTAGGTTTTGGATCCCTGAAAATGGCACGTGGGACAGAGCCTTTATCTCTTCATCCATGACACATTTTTCGAAACTCAAGGAGGTTTTTGTAGTCCAGGATGTCTAGAACAAAAAAATATCTTGTTTTTTTAAAATACTTCTCCAGCTGTCCAGAATCGATCCTTGATGTTCCTAGAAACTAGGAGACTGTCCCTTGCTCTGTTCTGGCTGAAAAATGGGTCTTGGGACAAAGCTCATAAATTCTCACAAAAAAACTTATTTAGAAAAAATGAAGGAGGCTTTTGTGAAAAAATTCATGCTGAAAAACAACCTCTCTTAGTTTTTTGAAAAACCTTCCCTACCTCCCAGAATGTGTCTTTGAAAAACAGGTGTAAAACAGAGAAATATGCATGTGAAAAACTGCACCTACAGCAGTTTCGTAGCGCAACTTTGGTCCATCATTTCTCCCAGATCATAATGGATTTGAAGAAAGTGGAAGAGGCTTTTGTACTTCAGTATCTTGATAATGAAAACCTCTTTCACTTTTTAGAGATGAGTTTTTAACTGCTCAGGAAAGCTTCTGGAAGTTAACTAGTAAAATCAGTTTTTTTCCTGCTAAAACAGGCTGCTACAGGGGTTTCATAGCGCAAAATAGGATTTTTACATTATCTGCGATATGAAAACGTGGATTCATAGCTAGTTTTAAAATTTATCCAAAATCATGTGAGATATGACTTCTAAACACATGGTGAGGCTTCTAGGACATGGAATGAGGCTATCAAACTTTATTTGAAGATGGGCATGAGACTCTAACCCTATGCTTAGACTCTAAAACATAAAAATGACTTGAACATGACTTGACCATGACTTGACCATGACTGATACAAGAATTGAGAAACCATGTAAGTTGTCCAATTTTTTTTTAAGGAAGTTTTACAGTGATAACAGTGGCTCCACTTGGGATAGTGTGCCCTTGTGGTACACTAAGAACCTGTAGCTCCAGTGCCGCTATCCATCCTCTAGAAGAAAACTTTGAATTTCTGCCCAATTTGCTCCTCAAGCCTTTAGTGATTGTTGAACGAATAATTCCAACTACACCTACTGAAACAGATGCTCAGTCAACCTACTCTGAGCTTATTTGCATTGTTCTACCTACCTACCCTATCAATTTCAAACTTCTTTCAGCTCAATCAAAGTGAAATTTCCAATGTAGCCAATCATCCGTCTTATCTGATATTTGAGTTTTTTGACTGCATTGGAGTTTAGAGCTACTATGATATTGTGATGACCACTGCCACTGAAATTGCCTCTGATCTTCATAGAAAAACTGAAACACTGGAGAGTAAAACTCTTCCATGTATTTAGCTATAGGATCCCATAATACATGATCAGCTTGATGATTCTTGTAACTTTCTGGCTGTGCAAATTGATCTTCAATAACAGTGTCCTCTTCCTCAATCGTGAAAGAGAAAGGAAGAAACACCCTCTCCTTATGTTCTGACATAGAAACCTTCTGAAAAGAATGATCATGACCATGAAGACTATATGATTGAATTTGACCTTGTAGACCTTCAATGTCTTTCTCAATGTCCTTAGCAACTTCATTCAAAAATTTCATCTTATCCTCCGCCTTACACTCAAATGATTTTAGATACTAGGACAAGGACAAAGAAAAATTTTCATCTCTTTCTCCATTACTATGATCATTATTCCATTGTTTGAAACCTTGAATTGAAGGAGATTTTGCCACCGCATCTGATCTATCTATCCATTCCTCCAAAAACATAAGCCAAAAGTCTTCAAATGACTTAATGGATTTGGTAGGAAAGCTTTCAATCCACCGTTTACATTTCCCTTGAAATGAATCATAAAATAACATAATGCAAACATCCTCGTGTTTAACTCTAAGAAGCTCTGTAAAATCACAAAAATCTAATATATGCTCCAAAGTTAAACTCAAATCTTCTCCATTGAATTTTGGACCATTCCTTAGAAAATATGCATCCTTGGGAAAATGATTTGGGAAACCATGAATTCCTAAAAAATTTATGCATGCATACCTTGAAATAAGAATGGTAGCATCTGGGTCCTTCATAATTCCAGCGGAATCACCATGAATCTATGAATTTCGAATTCTTCAACAATGCAGTCGCCAAGGTAGATTTGCAGCCTCAAAAATTCTCCTGAGCTCCTGCTACCTTCAGAAGTTCAGTCTCTTGATTTCGGGAATGAATAATCTTCAGACTCCCGGCAGATGCACCAAAATGTTATCTCAAACTCAGACCCTGGAAGGCTGCAGACCAGGAAGACTTCAAGTAACTATTTCAAACCAATCTTTTGACTAAGGCTTAGCCTCCTTAGCCTGAGAGGGCTCTCTCAAAAGGGTTATTGATTTTGACTAAAAATAAGATGGCTAACTCTTGTGGAATAACATTAACAAATTTGATGGCTGGATAAACATTACATAAGTTTCCATTGGGCCTATGGAGTCAATCATACTTCAATAAACAATGATATTGCCTTTACATAGAAGTCAGGGCACTTAGCATTTAGATGTTCAGAACACAATTCACATAAAACCACAGTTCATAAATGCATACAGGAAATCAGAGCACAATCAGTGAATTCTGAGTGATTACACATCTATGCAACTATAAAAGACATTAAGGAAAGAAAAAATCACACATTCTGAACATGGAAATCCTTCATGAATCCTGAGAAGAAAAGCAGACAACTTATATTACTGAAAATGGGTCTTTACATAAGCCAAAACAATCCTCTGTTATAAAATTTCCAACCCTGAGTACATTGATGCTTCAGCTATATATAGAGCTCTTTACATAGCTGATATTCCTCCTCAAGCATTAGGGGAATTCGAATTCATCCTACTATGACACCTAATGATACTTGAAACTAACTATTAAATGCAAATGACACCTAACTAGGAGTCCTAGAGACCTAATACAACTAGGAGTGTAACTCCTTATTATGATTACAACAACCTTATCTAAATATTTAAA
>APFE030627315.1:0-51622 GCA_000404065.3 Pinus taeda
ATATAAATATATTCAACTACCTAAAAAACTCACCCAAACTTTACCTATTAAATAATTTAAAATTATCATTCTTAAAAATATGTACCATTTTATATATTAATTACACTACACGATTAAACCTATGCACTTAATTAAGTACAAGCTTCTCCTGCGACCACAAAAAGCATGTGGATAAAACCATGTAAACAAATGAGAAACGATACAACGAATATCATAAAATAAATTATGTCAAAATGTCCCAATGGTTGACCGAACTTTTCATCTTGACTTTGGTCTCTCTCCAATTAGAAGTGACGTCATTTAATCTTAATCTTACGCATGTCAAGGTCATCGTATTCGTTTTCAGAATCTATTTTATTGTCTCGCTTCTCAATGCCTGGAAGTTTCTAACAAGGGAAATTTTCTAAATTATAGATTTGACGTTTAAATGGAGTTATCATTTCTTTCGCCTGATTCTGTCACCGGAATCTCCAAAAAGTCGCATTATAATGAGACTTTTTGAAAGCTTTTCTGGCCGGTTTCCGGCAGAAATTTATTGGAATAGCAAGTTTGATAGCTAGTTTCTGCACAATCAAAAGGTCCCACGGGTTTTTCAGGGTGCTGAATCCAAATATGCAGTCAAAAAACCATTTTAATTGCTAAAAATCAAGATTTAACCTCATTTATTCCGTGAATTCCGTCACCAGAATCTCCAAAAAATCTCATTATAGACAACTCCTATTTAAATTACCCGTTATAAATTCTAATAAATTTTAATTAGTATTTATTTCTTGCTATTATTAATCGGTGGATTGGCCGGAAATGAGATTTTTTTTATAAATACAAAAGATTGGAGCGAAATTTTACATAGATACTATTGGCATATATTTTATACACATTTTGGTGCTATAGATCTACACTGAGCTGATGTTCATTGTTGATTTTCGGAATATTTTGGAATGCGAGCGATATGGGTGCTATTTTATAAACATTTTGGTATTATAGATTTAGAATATTGAGTTTATGTAGATTGTCGATTTTTTAAATATTCGAAGGCCATGGACACTGTCCTATATTTTCAAATATTTGAAGAATCAACAATAAACATAATAAATACCCCATTTAAACTAATTATCTGTAGTATTTTCTTTAAAAATAACTAATTTTAAATATATCTCTTAATTGTTATAAAATATATATATAAATTGAAGCTGGGCAATCTACATGAAACAAAAATAAAAAAACAAGCATAAACATGAAAAACAAAAAACTATCATTAAATTTTCATTTAATGATAGTTTTTGTACACCATGTAATTGATACACATCTATAAAGTCTCATCCTTCTTTAACACAATGATGATGGGTGACCCACATGGTGATGTACAAAACTATCATTAAATTTCCATTTAATAATAGTTTTTTGTACACCATGTAATTGATACACATTCGCCAAGTCCCATCCTTCTTTAACACAATAATGATAAGTGACTCACATGGTGATGTACTCGATTGAATGACACTCTAAAGAGACTTATCAACCTCTTGATAACTTTACGTTACACACGATGGAATCCAACTCGAATATTGTGCTCAATCCTCTGCACTATATCCCACTAGGCATTCTGCGAAAAGCTTCGAGGAAGTTAGAACCGCACTCTTCAGAAGAAAAAAGCGAGATATATTATATTGAGATCATATAATTGCAGATGTAAAGATACACATCCAGTATACATATGTGCATATATATCAAGTTATGCCTGATTCTAATAAAACAAACATATCAATGTCTATGTGTTGTGTATGGATGATCCATGCAAAAAACAATAGTTGGTGATCATAGGTCTCGTGATAAAGATGGGGATCAGAGAAAAATGGAGAGAATCAAAAAGAACCATATATCATGTGCCAAAGAACCGCACTCTTCACAACTGATTGGTAATACTTTCTTGGCCTCTTTCTCTTACTCTTCAGTCCATTTCCGCCATTCTGCTCTAAATTGGCACCCGTTTCTTTCTGCACGCTATTCCTCTTTACTAATAAACAATATGGGAACTTTCAAAAGAACCGCAGAGAAAGATCATCCTAACAAAGAAAAACTAACAAACAAATAAATATTTATTATTAGATCATTAAACTGAGAAAAACTAACAAACAAATATATATATTATTACAGCTTCAGAGAAAATCTATCTTATGAGAAGCCAAACAAGTAAGAAAGGGGCCAAACAAGTAAGAAAGGGGCTGACAGCTGTAAGCAGTAGTGAGTATGTGTGTGGAAAGATGTTGAATGTTGAAAGATAGATATAATTGAAAGATAGATATAATTGGCAGCTGTAAGCAGTAATGAGTATGGGTGGGAAAGATGTTGAATGGGTGGGAAAGATGTTGAATGTTAGTAAGACTGATATAATTGAAAGTTCGATATAATTAAAGTATGTTGGTAAGTTTTTGTGTATTTAAATTAAATATATATCTTAAATAATTGTAAATAACATTGAGTATAGATTAAAATAAATAAATAAATAAATAAAAATACTAAAAAAATAAATCAAACCAGGACCAAGAGGTTTCATGCGCAGAGAGAAGACACTGCCTCATAGTGCTCATTCATCCCAAAGACAGTGAGATATATAAAGACGGTGCCGTCTCTTCTGCGTACAAAACACAGAACGCCCTCCTCTTCTCCACTATCATCTTGTCGCTGGCCTGTGAAACACATAGACACCCCTCCCTATTTATAAGTTTTCAATTTTTAGTTAATGTTAAGTAACGCCTTAATTTTAACCTATAATTAATCCTCAATGACTTAGACTTGTTCATCCACAACAGCTTGCACCCTGATAACTTCCATTTTTTTTTTGGGGTTTTTCCTGATTTCCAAGGTGAATAACGACTCCGATTGGTGAATGCTGTTTGGATGATACAGGCCAACGGTCAAGGTCCCAAACATCATATGGGAGCCAGAGATTAAACAGTTGGCAATCCCAAGTCGGTCGAAGACGTAATAAAGCAGTCCAAAGTTATGACCAATATAATATTAAAAGGAAGGACCTCTTGAAAGGGGTTTCAGGCAGCACCAATACATTTCTTTGCTTTTGGATGATACAGGGCAACTGTCAAGGTCCCAAACATCATATGGGAGCCAGAGATTAAACAGTTGGCAATCCCAAGTGGGTCGAAGACGTAATAAAGCAGTTCAAAGTTATGACCAATCAGGGATGACCTCTTAAAGGGGTTTCAGGCAGCACCAATACATTTCTTCCATTTATTATGCCGTAACGCGTTTTCTTCTACAAGGCAGGGATGACGGGTTAATTGTATTTCACGTTTTGAATACGAACCGATAAAAAAAATAAAAAAATTCATGTTTTACTGATACGTTTAATTTATTAATAATTTTTTTTTAAATAAAATAAATATATATATATATATATATATTATATATATATATAATATGTCAAAGTTATGTGTACAAGAAATTTATTTTCTTTCTTTAATGGCTACTTCGTCAGCTAATCCAATATTGAGTTTTTAAATTAAATTATCAAAATATAGTATGCTATGTGGATATTTTAATCATGTTTAATTATTATATATATAATATAATATATATATATACTTAATTATTGGCTTTGAATAAGTACATCAAAAGTTATTGGCTAACTAACATAAAAGATAGAGAGTAGCTTCCACCTAACAAATAGATTTGTCAATTATAAAATATAGATAGTAACTTCCACCCAATAACATATTTGCCAACTATAACTTAGATTGTCAACTATAACTAACAACTAAACTAAAATTATGGAAATGAACACTTTCCAATATACTCTCTAAAATTTCAAGAATTTATGGGCTAGGGAAGTCAAATTTTATAAAAGAGGATCAAATAATTCTGGCCATTGCTCCATCTCTACTTCCACCAAGCAAGCTGATTTTTGCAAGGGACATTGGCATGTGGCTGAAACCAATTACTATTAAATATGTTTGAAATAAAAAATATCATGAGTGAAGGTTATTGGCATGTGGCTGAAACCAATTACTATTAAATATGTTTGAAATAAAAAATATCATGAGTGAAGGTTATGGGATAGAGTAAAAGGTGTCTTGTCCATTAATAATTGTCTCTCCACGTGTTAACTAGGTTCTTTTTTTGGCCATGACATTTGCATTTTGATTATTACATGGGAGAATATGAAACAATTTTGAATAGTAGGAATAGGTTGCAAACTTCTAATTCTCTTCATCACACAACAATTTTAAATAGTACAAATAGGTTGCAAACTTCCAATTCTCTTCACCACACCAGAGTTAACGAAAGATAATTAACATCAATATATTAAATGATCAACCATGAATCTCTCAACACCAACAAAAACATTATATGCCTAAAAACATTATATGCCTATTCTTTGCTAAAAAAATTCCGTACAAGAAAGCATATGTGTCTGCTAGATTATTATACAACCAGACTCACCCCCACCTTTCCCGATCTTGCCACCCATATATATATATAACTAGATTTCTTTGCCGTAAGAATTGTAGGCTTGATGATTAATGCGCATGTACCTTATGATATAAAACGCCATATATAAAATAATATTTAAATAGAAGATAGGGGTTGATCCAATTGAAATTGTTAGGTAATTAATCTTCAATATACACTACTAAAATATAATTTTAATAAGTGATACATCCATTCATGAACTTCATGAGAATATATTTTTATTGTATAAAAATAATAAATTTTTTTAATAATGGAAAAATGGTTGATATTCTTTCTTTTAATTGTTATGACTAATAACGACTATAAAAATAATGGCAAGTAAAATATATAGTTAAAAGTTTCTTTATCTTTCAACTTTTTTAAATTTTACAAATAGTTTTTTATGTTAATTTTCATTTGCATTTGCATGGGAAATACTTATACTATTTTCTAGAAAACTTTTTATGTGTAATGCTAACTTCAATTTTGAACTCCACCTTTGGATGTTATTTATATTTGATTGTTATGAAATAAGGAAGTTTATTTTTCTAACCATATTAAATAATTCATTTATTTTTTTAATCATTATTTGAAGCAATTAAGTTATTGCTAAAATCGTAAATTTGTATGTTATTGAAATTGCATTTTTAAATGTATTAATACATTTGGTGTGTTGAAAAACTCCTCTTATACTTAGAATATGTCAAAAATACAGGGTGAGGAAAATATTTAAAAGTAAAATATTTACTATTGGGATAAATTTCTCATCATTCTTTACATAATTTAACTATATCATTTCGAGTCATTCATTCGACCATCCATGAAAAGGTTTTTTCAATCAAGTTTGTGGTTAATGTTCCAAAATATGGTTTCAGAGGATACAACAAAACAATTTTTATTAGCGAGGAAGTCACAATTAAATACTTTTTAGTTAGAATTGATTGATAATTAGATTATTTGAGGATATATGATTAAATAGACAAAAAAAAGTAATAATAAATATACTCGTCTCAGTTTATATATGCATAAATAAGTATTCCTAAATTTAGACACTAAGTAAACTACTATAAAATATGAGCTAATTAAAAGTAACTATCAGTAATTATGTCTAACATTACCTCTCAATTATGACCACTAATTTATGTTGGTCTAAATCTCAACTAGGTTTATAGTAATGGAAATCAAGTCAAAAACTTGTTTTACATGTGTAGGTTGCCCTTAGCTCTATGCCATAGAATATTTTTCTTCTTTTTTCTCCAAACTTTATATTTTGTATATTTGTTCTTCTTCTATAACCTTAGTGATTTTCTTCTTCCTTGTATTTTCATCTAGTTCTTCTTTTGCATCTAATTATACCTTAGTTATCTTTTTATTGAATTTCAAATTTCTTTGTCTACCTCTATAAGGTCAAAAATAATATCTTTGATTTTTTTCATCTCCTTTTCTACTATCATAGAATATTAAACAACTTTGATGTTTTCTTTCATTATTCTATCCATTCTTCTATTGCAATTATGACGACTTTTCCATACTCACTTTCCTCTACATCACACTTGGGATTTGCAAGCCACTCTTCAAGAAATGTTGACTCAACATCATAATCAAATTGAAATTTATGTTGGACGCAATATATGATATATTAATGAACCAACATAAATTGTCAAACTGGGAGTTCGTAAACTTTGAGGTGAAGCACTAGAAATGTTAGAGAGAGCCCCTAACAACCTGCAAATCAAAACCCTAATATGTCTTGAAATTTCCCACGCCTTGAATTCTTGCACTAGTGTTGATGGCCACAGATAACCTCATCAACATTAGGGAAGACCACCTAGTCAGAGTCCCAAATCAAACTCTTATCTATTTATATAATGGCTCGAACTAGTTCAATTGGGTCCAATTACCCCCCTGCTCTCCTTGTTGGCTTATGGTCTGTCTATTACTAATAGAAAGAAAGAAATCAAATATGCCATATTGTTGTGCACATGGAAGCAAGAAAATGCCTAAGTTGATTTGAGGGATCAAGTTAGTCACACCTAAAGTCTATCCCTCCGTAAGGGGACTTCTATGAATGTATGCTTAAATCTAAATATAGATCTATTTTAAGATGTAGTTGATAAAAATAAATTCTAAATCTAGATCAATTAAGAAGATATAGATCTATCTCAAGTGAGAGCAAAATAACTAAATAATTGAGGATTTTAACATACCTAATTTTTTATGAATATCTGGCTAATGAAATATTTCTACTAGCTAATACTATAACTACCAAAAGATGTTCTATATGAAGATCTTAATAACAATGAATGATTAACTATTAAAACTAGGAAAAAGTTCTCATCATTTCAATAGTTATTATATCAATTTTAGGTGGCAGATTTATGAATAAATAGTAACTTAGAAATATTATTTAAATACTTGAAAAAAGAGAAAATTAACAATAGATCTATGAGGCTAATGAATTATATAGGTAATCCGAAATATATTCATCCTCACATCAAACAAGAATGCACAATATGAGAAAGTTTACACAAATGATCTATTAAATAAATAAATTTTTTATTACAAATAAAAATATTCATATACAAATTAATGAAACAATATCTCTTGCTTTGTTCCTTGAACTGATCTCTAGTAATTTTTTACAAACCATAAACTCAGCCACTAAAAGAAAGAGTTGCAATAGTGCAAGGCTCTACCTCCAATTCAAAATCGATATTTGAAAAGAAAATTCCCTACTAACCCATATCTGAGTTTTCTCCTCTTTCCTACATCTATAATCCACTATAAAAAATTGATTTAAAGCCTTTAGTTGTAGGGAAGAGGAACCTCTTCCTCATTCTCAAAACTCATATTAAATAATTTACAAAAACATCCTAAAATGGAGAACTTGGAGTTTTAAATCTTCATCTTCTCCTTTGTTGTTTCCATCCAATTTATCCAAGTATTCTTTATCTCATTTCTTTTCCCCAACAAATCTCTTGCCAAAATGAAAATACCAATCAAATTTGCACAAATAACTTTTTAATACTAAATTTGGGAAAACAATTTCTAAATCAAAATCTAATTAAAAAATAAAGTTGAGCTTCCCATTGATCCCTGTAAAGATCTTATTGGTTAAAGAGAATATAGTCGAATGGATTTTCAATAACACGAGATTTGGGTGAATAAAAATGCAAAAACAAAGCTTAGAAAATTAGTTTTGATTGCAAATTTATTGCTTAATTTTCTACTAATTTTTAGGCACAGTTAATGACCAAATCTGATCATGCAACTACTTCGTAAATATTTTCCATGATTTTATCTTTCTAATGAGTCTTCCTAGGATTGATTTTGCCGAGTAGAACTCAAGATAGAGCTCTCCAAAATTGCAGTGTCAAAATTGCCAAAATTCTAGAAAATGCATGCCTAGGCAATAATTTGAGCATTTTTAAATTAAAAAATATAATTTTAGTTAAATTAAATTTAAAAAATTAACAAACTAATTAATATTAAATAAAAATTAATTAATATTATAAAATTAAATTAAAATTACAATTATTTAATTAATTAAAAATACAAATTAATTTAATTCAAAATAAATTAAGTTAATTATTAAAATATTAAGAAATATGGGGAGGCGTCCCAAGGTGGATTGGTGGCTCTTTGGCCCATTTGAATGGTCTAAGGAGAGGCCTTTTTATATATACATTGGAGGTATAAGGTGGAGGAATGAAGAGTGGTAAAATATGGGGGCCTTAGAGGCATAAGGAGCTCGGAGAGAATTAAGAAAGGGAGGTTAGGTGAGGAGGAGCTGAGAATGAGGTGATGGGAGTGAGGAGTGCCGGAGGGAGGTGAGGCCCATGTGGAGGTGGGTCCTCACTCCTAATAAACTACAACAACTTCATTCTAATGTTAAACAAAAATTGCAGCCACTCTATTAATGAGTATCGAGATCCCAAATATTGTAAATTTTTGTAATTACAATTAAAATAAACTTCTAAGGTCCGTGGAATTTTTTTGTTTAATAAATATTTTGAATTATTTTAATATAAATTTGTTATGTTATATATTTTTATTATTATACAATCTCGGATGTGTTGTTCTATAAGATAGTTAGCAATAAAATAATAATTACTAAAACTTAATAAAAATCAATAGTTACATATTAAAATTAACTAATTTATAAAGATTAAAATTATATATATTTCGTACATTTTTATAGCCTATGTGGTAAAAACCACCGAAACTTTGAATGAGTGTCATTTGCAAACCATACGTCCAAATGAGATAAAATGAGAATCGATGGAAAGGTAGCAAGGAATCAAATGCATTGAAGCAATTAGAATAGAAATATGAAGAAAATAAAAAACTTGAAAAAATGTCGCACAATTAATCAAAAGAAATAATTAAAGGGCAATATGACCATAATTTACATATAGGATCCTCATTATTATTATGAAGATAATAAATGAAAAAAATGGGGGGAGGGGGGGACAGCTTGTGGTTTGGCACAACAACTAGTTAAATATATGCTCTAATCCTACACTCAAAATAAATCTTGATAAATGAAACTATTACCATTAATCTTGTAAATCACCAACACTTAGAAGCAAACCCTAATTATTAGCAATTTAGAAAGTAAACTCTAACTAGTAACAATAAAACAACAAACTCTAACTATTAATCAGCCTGGAAACATGAGCATTAACCAAGAAAATGTAAAGATTGTCTAAACCTTAAGAAATCCAAGCTCTACTAATGCAAAACAAGAATCTTAAATCAAAGTGCAACTTGTTTCCAAGTTCCTACACTAAGTTCCATTTCTACTAAATTTTGTATGAAATCAAAAGATTAGAATCCAATCAATTTTATGTACAATCATAAAAATTAAAGCATGACATGATTCTATTCCTAGCACAATCCAAATATATTAGTTGAATAATTAATGGTTGTATGCATGCATAGAACAAACTCACTCTCATGCAATATTCTTGCAAACCTTCAAATGCACTTTAAGAAATAACCTATCTTAATAAAACTAAAACATTGGAAGCTATGATAACTATACTCATGCATAAGTGACACTAAAAGCAGAGAACTCTATGTCAAAGAAAATGCCAATTCATTATATAATGATCAAACAAGGTTATAGGCATCCAACTTAAGTAGTTAAAATCTCCTTTCATTATAAGTTCCTACACCCAATATGTATCAACATCACAAGTGCATGTTCTTCACAAACATAAATCATTGTTCGAATAACAGAGTGCATAAATTTCATAACTTAAATCAATAACAATGATAAGGTAAAAACCTTTGATGAATCAAATACCCATATAAATTGAAAGGGACATACTCTATTTTGTATCAACCAATTATGAACCAAGTGGTAACATTTTCAAGTGAAACAGTCTTAAACAAAGATTCCAAATCACATTCTAGCTTTTAGGTAACTATGGTTATCAATATTATAACAAGTTTAAGGCTGAATAAATATGAATCAATTCTTAACTCATTCCATAATTTTGAAAATCTTGTTTTGTCCTTTATATTCCTAGGTTATAATGCAAACAACAAAGTTTCAAAGGTTCATACATTTCATCTGCTCATGTGGTGATAGGGAATATTAATTTTTGATTAACCTTCTACTTTTGTGTCAACAATGACTCAAAAGTTACATACCCAAATTCTACTTGAAAGCGTCCCATGCCTCACAAAATATCATATTTATAATCAAACCGAAACTTTAACATTAAAGTTCCATTAGATCGATCACCTATAAGCTTAGAATAGAGTAATATTATAGTTTAGAATTTGATTATCTCCATAATCAAACATATGCAATGGTTCATTTGTTCACACAATCAAATAGACAGAAGGATTTAAAATAAATATCACACTTACAATCTCAAGCTTCCAGATCGTAAATACTAAGAGACCATAAATCAAAGTGTTGTGTAAATATAGGGAAATAAGAGTGTGAGTAATAATGTGCCTAGGTGTATTAAATTCATAAATGAACCACACAGTTTATATACCAAGACTGTAATAAAACACACACCATTTGTAGATCTACAAATCACACAAAACTAATCTAAAGTGAGGGATGTTGAGCTAGGTTGGTTGGACCCAAACCAACCAGCTCCCACCCTCTTGAAATTAAATCAAATTACAAAATGAAAATGATCATTAAAAACAACAAATTTGGAGAAAGAAACTTGGCATTAGAAGTCTCGTATTTAGAATTCAATCAATCTTTTATATTAGCGACCATATGATCATGGTCCAAACCAACAATATGAATTCAGAATAACATACTCCCTCCCTCACAGATGCCATATCTATGATTTTATGAAGGTTACAAGATGAATTTTAGCTCTAACAACCCATTTTTTCAATTTTGGAAAATTTGTCATTTTTAACAAATTGGCCTCAAACAACCCTGCATAACTCTTAAACCATGATGAATTTTTGAAAAAAATACAGAGGGTGCCTAAATTTCCATATTGTGAATATAAAATGTGTTTTATAATTCCAATATTATTCTTAATACACATATAAATCATGGACAAGGTTGGTAGTTTCAAAACTGTGAGAATTTTAGGGTCTAATTATTAATTATTTTCTACAAAGTGATATATATGACCTGGTTCCATTCTAGCTCATCTGGAGATGTTAAAAAATCATTTTGGTAAAAAATGATCTTTGATTTTCCCAAAAAGTGTGCCGAGATGTTGAATACCCAAACCAATGCAGGAACCGCCTTGCTGGTGCAAGAAATGAACCAGACTTAGTAAATCACCATCAATGAAGGGAAGTGAATTTGACCTTCACCAAATTTTCAAAATTATATTTGACAAGTGTAATAAGTAGGCCATGTGGTGACTTCACATAAGGACATCATGCATAATTTCTTCTTGGTGTAGGAATCTTCAAGAGTACAGAATCAAGACCAATCATTGTGCATTTAACAATACATGTCTCTAAAGGTAATTTTTAGACCTGCATATGCACAAACCAACATTAATATTTTTTTACATGTTAAATATTGTTGAAACAACATAAATGTGCTAAGTTGTGAATATTTACTTTATAATACACAAAATGAAAACAGTAACCTTAGGAACTATGAGGGGTTTTAGCGCAAAATGTGGTGTAAAACCATACAAAATGGAGGAGCGACACTTTCACTACTAGGTTTATTGTAACGTACCCCCTACTATCCCTAGCCCCAACTAAGGGTAGAGTGAGGTAGTTACTATGCTGACCTGGCCTCCAAAATCCCATTATGTAAATGGGGTATGTTGCATAGTTTTTGTCAATGTTCCAAGGAAGTGAAAGTACCAAAATTTTTCAATAGGATCAGATCATCTATTAGAAGTTCATGTGTCATTGTAAACCCATTATGCAAATTATGTAATCTAAATTATGCTAGTAAGACCATCAATGTATTCAACAACCTAGGTAAGCCTCTTATTTTGGTGAGACTTCATCTTCGGAGGTTTTTTGTCTCACTAATTCATTTTCATTTCTAAACACGGATGGTCAGAATAATTTTCCCCTCCAACCTCACCCAAAGCTAGAGTGTGATTCTTCATCAAAGTCTTTGTTGAGTCCAAGTGTTCTAGTCAAGTCTTATGTAAAAGTGATCTCGGAATAACTTAAGCTAATTGGCTAAATTATTTTATTACAAATCACTTGGCCTACTAGATCATATTTTGTCATAGATTAGGTATGTAATTGGAGGGTCTAAGATGAATGGGTATTACCCCTTTGAGGGTTGAATTGTAAATGTTATGTAAAAAATATGTTAATGCATGGTCCCTCATACTTAGACACCATAGTTAAAATATTATCGGGTAAATAGTTAGTCCTCTCAAGTGTCAATTAATTAAATTTTCTCGCAAATTTAAATTAAAATCCAAAGACATAAATTTAATTAATTAGAGTCAAAATTAAAATGTCTTAGGAAAATCGAATTCTCCAAGTGCAAAATTCATGGGTCTTAAAAGAATTAATTTTTGAAGGTCCTCCACCAAGGGAATATTGGATATTTCAAGAAAACGTGGACCCTTGGACCATGATGGTTAAGTCAAAATCAATTTTTTAAGGAAATTAACTCAAAATAATTAATTTTGAGCTAATAAAAATGGAATTAAATGATAAATTCAAAAATCCCTTAAAAACAAGAATTCAATGACTAAGATTAAAAGACGATCAAGTATTTTTTGACTCCTGAGATTATTTTGACAAGGATCAAGCAAACTAGCTGTTATTTTTCACTTGGATGATTTATCTATAAATTAAGGAGTCATTTGAGTCTCTAGCCATCTAATTTATGGCTAAGAAATTGTTGTTGAATCATTCATATAAACTATTGTTCTGTTGGGTACTACTTTTTCTATCATAATAATGACTTTGGGGTGCAATTTATGATGTTCCATGTTCATTGATTTGTCATATGTACTGACTACAAGATTTCCTATGTTTCACTAATAAATGGTAAGATATCTTTTTTCAGTAGATGGAGATAAAATAATTCTATTGATAGTTTTGGGTTAATATTAGGATGTTTGATTTTCCATATGATTAACATATTTTCTTGAGATAAATACATAGTTTTTGTAGGTACTTCAGTCCTTGATCACCAAGTTCACAAACTATGGGCTGGAACCAACTTTGCATGGATCCTGAATATTTGTGTGATGGAGTAAATATTTTCTTAGGTTGTAATGTGCATGGGGTTGCTAAAGTGTTTTTTGCCATTTATCAAATAAAATAGCCATAAAAAATTATTTCTCAAAAAATGAATTTCCAAAACCCTTGTATATTTGTATATTTGTAAAATAATTCTCTAGATTAATTTGTAAATTATTTTTTCTGGTTGGGGGTTTTGGGTTTTAGGATCTTAGATATATTTGGGGTTTGGGTGTTCTATTTTCATTTTTGTAAGTGAAATCAAGAGAAGAGGTCGAGGTAGAGCTAGATTTAGGTTGTTGAGGACAAGATCTAGTGTCTAGATGTTTTTTGCAGGGCCAACTATTGAGAAATTTGTAGCAAAATTTAGATCTAGAAGAGAAAACAATTTCTAAATCAAGGGCTTCATTTTTAGGTCTTCCCAAGCTTGGATCTAGCCCTTCCATGGCTAGTGTTTTCCTCCTGAGTGCATGAGTCATCCTTTCAAGAGTCTACATCATCTTTTTTGACCACTTCGAGGCACGTTGTATCCTCTAAAGGCCCTGTCGCTCCCTCAAGCCCCATGCATCTAGAAAATTTTCCTTTTTTAGGGCTAGTCATAGGCCTAGGATGACTCGGCACCCCCTTCTTCACCCTAGAAAACTACCCTTTGGGCCAACTATAGGATTTTTGGTCCCTAGACCCTAGTCGTTTCCTCTTGTAGAGACTCCTTCCTCTACCGTCAATCCCTCTAGGGCTTTTTTTTTCCTCTATTGGCTCCCTCACTCCTGTGTCTAGCATTTTTCCCTTTCCCTTCCTTTTCCTTAGCCTTTTTCACTAGCCTCTAGACCTCTTTAGCCTTAGTTTTCCCTAAACCCATATCTGAAAATTTCTAGATTGAATACTTGGGGTTTTTAAACATTTTTTGCCGCAACAAATCTATTTTTCTGGTGGCAACTTTATCCCAAGGTTTTAGCAAATTCTGACTAAGGGATCTTCAAGGAATTGGGCCTAGGGTTTTCTCTCTAAACCCTAGTTTTCTCACTATTTTACTTCTACTATAATTTTTATTTTACAATAGGGATATAAGTGCTTTAAATTACATTTAAATTGGTCAAAATAACTTAGAATTGCAAAATTTGAGTTCTCCTAAATTTTGGCCACTTGGGCTTTCATTATCTAGCCTCGATCTGAATTTTTGCTTGCTGGAATTTATTGCATAACTGAATATATCAGATCTGAGATTTTCTGAATATGACATCTGAAAGGGCTACAAATTTTATGTTTTCAATTTTAACAATTTTTTTTCCAAATGTTGGGCATGTTTCGGTAACTTGTTGTATCATAGATAGCTCTCCGTTCCGATCTTTTCCTACTGTTGTAATAAATATATTAGATCTAGAAATTTTCCGAATACTGCATCTTGAGGTGGGATATAAGCATTATTTTACTTTGGCAAGTTGTTGGGCATCTCACTAATCATATCTAGTCACTATTGGCTTGTTATCTCTTGGATCTAAGGTGCTTTCCTTACTTCTATCATACCTTTCTTACTGATGTCGTAATAGTCACTTATTGCCTATAAAACGATCATTGAAACATAAAGTGCATAAGAGTTTTCATATTTCCATATTTTGTTGTTACTCGTTCCTAGAATTTACATTGTGGAAGTGGCTAACATTGTGTTTTTCTTGTGAGTTTATGTGCTATAAGAATTCATATTTCACATCTAATAGGCTCATTCACTAATGAACTAAAATCACAAATCATCTTGGTGATAAGTCTCTTGGTAATATTTGCATATTTTGAACTTAGTTCAATATCTCTTTAGCATTGAGTAATAAGATCACACATAATATTGTTTGGAAACATTTTTAATAATTGTGATTGGCATCTTATAACTTTATGGTTAATTGATAAGTGGATAAGTTGATTTAATTCATTAAGTATCTTGTGCACTGATCTATAGTTGAAGCTTGCACTTGTATCTATAAGCACTTATCTTCTTTAATATTGTTATCTCATTATTGTTAAGTGCTCTTGCTATAAGATAATTCATACTAAGTACTTAAATAACATAAACTAATATTAACTCAAGATAACTTCACTCATAATCATTGCATAAACATCCTACGACTTAGTTTGCATTAATAATTTACCTCCAAGCATAAGCTTGGTTGATAGACTCCTAGGGCAACCCTTTTCCAATTATCTTGAGGGATTCAACCCTTCTTTGTGGTTAACAAAGTGATCTTGCAGTGTTCAAAGCCACAGTCTGTGCAGTGCCAGAGGCGTTGGGTGGTTGGAACGTAGGGGGAGGTTTCGTTAATGAGGCCACTACTTGCTTCCCATTGGATTCCATCTCACACCCTATTCTGAATATTGTTTCTCAAAATATTTAAGCAAGAGGTTCAACTTAGACTAGGCATTTAATATAAAATTAACCAACACCCTTGCATCACACCTAGTTCTTAGGAATTGCATCTCATATAGGTTAGTATATCATATTAAGTGGGTGTCCATCTGGTTACTTGGTCTACATTTATAATAAGCAAGAACTGTGACTCCACAAGGCACTGGTCATCTCTAAATCTAATCAAATCCTCCAGTCTTTCTAATTTTAACAGAGTAGCTAGGCCACTCATCCGTGTCTCCCAAGCGAGTTGGTTACCAAATCATTTTCCGTCATCTCATTCCATAGGGACTAGACCCCATAGCCTGCTATTGAGAGGCAACTAGAATATAGTGGGCGAGGTTCAAAGTGAAAACCACTGCCCTAAGAAGTTGTCGTAGTGCCTATACAATCCGGATGAAACATTTTTTGGTAACATTGTCAAGGACAAGTTTCTTGTCATTGCGGTTTACAATAATTTCTCATATTTTTCTAATCATATTTCATCTATATGTTAATCCGCCCAAGACCACAAAATTTTTTGGCATCATTACCGGGGACTAATTTATTAGACCTTAGTGTTAATGACACTTAATAATCCATTGATATTTCATTCTTCATCTTCTCATCACCTTATATTTGTTTCTCTCACTAATTTTCTCATCCTTTTAATTCACAACATTAGCCCTTGGACATTTAGGTTGGTTTCGTATTTGGGGGGCGACTCCAATTTTTGATCCATTCATAAGAACATACTCTAGAAGAAACGCTAGTAGCTTTGTTAATCCCACTCCAGATCCAAAAACATTTCTAAGAGGCTAGTTAAAAAAAATACATTCTATAAATTGTTTAGATTTTCTCAAACAGGATGGTCTCCTTGATATCCATTTGATTTTCATCAACCATCCTATAAATCATGACATCATAGGTGACTTCTACTGGCCTTGCAAATTCACCAACATTCAGGGATATCCACATGATTTTCCCAATGAATCCACTATGAGTAAGTTGCCTCTCTTCCAAGGGAATAATTATATTAACGTTGAAAGTCACATAAGGAAGTTCAACTTCTTTATCCAAATATACACTCATGCTACTACTTATAATCATGAGGATGTTCAAATGAAACTATTTGTGCTTTCTCTAGAAGATAATTCTCTTAATTGGTTTCAAGATAAAGCTGACAATTCCTTCAACTCTTTGAAATCCCTTCTTGATGCATTCATAGATGAGTATGGAGATAAGAGGGAAGGAAAGTATTTGGCTAAGGAATTCAACACTATTAAGAAAAGAGAAAATGAGACAGTTGAAGAATTTAACCAAAGATTTAATAAACTATTAAGGGATATGACTCGATACTACAAGCCTCTTGACAAGACATTTTCAGAACAATATCTTGAAGCTTATCCTGTAGACACACAATATGAGATAAGATGTTCTCCTCCCAACACTTTAGCTATTTCCCAAAGCACAACTGTGGAATTGGAAAAGGATAAGAAATCCTCAGGAAAGTCAAAAATCATCGGTTTTGAAAGAGTCTAAATCAAGTCTAAGGTGAAAGAAGTTAAAGAAGAGGAATCAAAGACATTTAAAGAGTTGACTTGATTTATGGAAGAAATGAAGATTGAACATGCCAGACAAATGAGAAAAATTAAATATTAATTAATAAAAATGGAAAGTTCCTGAATGTAGATTATGTCACCTATAAATAACAATAACAATAGGGGTAACAAAAACAATCCATGGCTGAGAAGAAACACAAAAAAAAAGATCAAAGGCCTCCTATACCACTTGAGTTTGCTAATATGATTGATGAGCCTGTTTCTTTCTATAGACCTTGTGAGATTTTTCATGAATAAAGTACGTGTTCCCTTGCTAGAAGAAAGTAGAAACGAGCAACATAATAACACGAATCGAGATAGCTCCAAGGAAATTCGATGTGGCGATATGATCTCTTTCGCTTTTTCCATAAATACCTTCAGCGAAGAGAAATACGCTGTTATTCAGGCATATGGTGAAAAGTCATATGAAGAGAAGATTTTAGAGCTCTCAAAGAGTAAAGGCTACATAAGGAGTGGTAAAGATCAAAGCCAAAATAGACCAGTTCCATCTAAACTGTATAAGCCACAATTAAAGGTAGATTTCGTAGCATGGATTAATAATATAAAGATGTCAGTTTTGGTCTTATATTTCTTGAAGATTCCATCACAAAGGGCTCGATTCCTTAAATATTAGGCATTTCTCAACAAGAAGGGTTTGATAGTTAGCCTAAAGATGAAGAAATTGCATTAAAGGACATAAGCTACCATATGACCAATGAAGACCATCATCCATACTTTCTGACAATGAATATTAATGATCATCTCATTCACAATTGCATGCTTGATTTCAGTGCATCTACAAATGTTATGACTAAGAAAGTTATGGAACAATTGAAATTAAGACTATCCAAACCTTATCATAACATTTTCTCAAAGGATTCTAGAAAAGTTGAAGTCCTTGGTGTGGTTAAAGATCTACAGGTCTCATTGGCTGATTACCCCTACAAGATCATCACCATGGACATAACAGTGACTGATGTGCCAAATGTGTCGTGAATGCTTCTTTCTAGGAAGTTTGTAGCTGATCTAGGTGGTTATATTTAGATGGGTCTATCTTAAGTCATTATTCCAGTAGTAGCAGGTGGCATGGTTAGATTGTATAGAGAAGTGGAGAGAAGGTGTCATGTGGAAGTCCCAAAAATACTAGAAAATGGTGAAAAAGTTATGCCATAGGAGCATCTTCTTAATTTTGAGTCAGAGTTTGATTAGCTAGTCTTCCACTTTTCTTCATTCCACCACCCATCCTGTCCTCCGAGAAAAAAGATAAATAGATTCCAGTTCGATAGAGATATGGAGGGTAGTGACGAGCAGTTACACCGACCAAAGAGGGTAAAATATTAGCAAGGGACATTTGAAAAGAAACCCATTGATCTACTAGTCAACAGACAGATGCCCGATATTGTTCCACATTGATGACATCTAATTCCATAGGGAATCATTTTGTATAGTATCTCTAGCCCTACTCCCTTTTGTTTCATGTCATTAGATAGTTTTATTTCACACATTTTTATTATGTCTTTTATATTTCAGTTTGTTAGAGTAGATTTTTCTATTCCAACAATATTTTCTATATATATGCATGATTATTTTGATTTTGAATGGATATCTATTTGATGGACTTATGTTTTCATGGATGCAGGATTCTGGGATTCTCATGTTACTTCTTGCAATCAATGTGTCCCCATATGGGGCCAAATGTTGCATAGTTTTTGTCAAAGTTCCAAGGAAGCAAAAGTATTACATTTTTTCAATACGATCAGATGATCTATCAAAAGTTCATGTGTCATTGTAAATCCATTGTACAAGGTATATAATGTAAATGATGCTAGTAAGACCATGAATATATGTAACAACCTAGGTAATACTATTATTTTGGTGAGAGTTTCATCTTAGGAGGTTTTTTGTCTCAGTGATTCATGTTTGTTTCTAAACATGTATGGTTGACAAAGTTTATCCCTCTAACCTCATGCCAAAGATAGGGTGGAATTCTTCGTCAAAGTATTAGGTGAGTCCTAGTGCTCTAGTCCAGTCTTATGTAAAAGTAATTTGGGAATAATTTAAGTTAACTAGCTAAATTTTTTTATTACAAATTAGTTGGTCTACTAGATCATAATGTGTTGTAGATTGGGTATGTAATTTGAGGGTCTAAGTCAAATGGGTACTCCCCCTTTGATGGTTGAATTGTAAATATTATGTAAAAAATATTTTAATGCATGGTCCCTCATACTTAGACACCATGGTTAAAATATTAGACGGTGGAAAAAATAATTAATCCCCTCAAATGTCAATTAATTAAATTTTTTGGCAAAATTAAATTAAAATCCCAAGCAATAAATTTAATTAGTTAGAGTCCAAATTAAAATTTCTTAGGAAAATTAAATTTTCCAAGTGGAAAATTCATGGGTCTTAAAAGAATTATCTTTTGGACGTCCTCGACCAAGGGAATATTGGATATTACCCTTGAACTTTGGTGGTTAAGTCAAAGTCAATTTTTGAGGAAATTAGCTCAAAATAATTAATTTTGACCTAATAAAAGTGGAATTAAATGATAAAATTGAAAATTCCTTAAAAATAAAAATTCAATCACTAATATTATAAGACGATCAAGTATTTTTTGATGGTCGAGATTATTTTGACAATGATAAAGCAAACTAGTTGTTATTTTTCACTTCGAGGATTTATCTATAAATTAGAGAGTCATTTGAGTCTCTAGCCATCTAATTTCTGGCTAAGAAATTGTTGTTGAAGCATTCATGTAAACTATTGTCACACTGGGAACTATTATTTCTATCATAATAAAGAATTTAGGGTGCAATTTAAGGCGTTCAATGTTCATTGATTTCCAATAAGTACTCACTATGAGCTTTCCTATGTTGTGTTGATATTTATGGTAAGATCTATTTTTCATTAGATGGAGATAAAATCATTCTATTGATAGTTTTGGGCTAATATTAGGTGGTTTTATTCATTGTATGATTAACAAATTGCCTTGAGATAAATACATAGTGCTTGTAAGTACTTTAGTCCTTGGTCTCCAAGTTCACGAACTGTGGGTAGGAACCAACTTTACTCGGATCATAAATATTTGTGTGGTGGATTAAATATTTTCTAAGGCTATAGTGTGCATGAGGTTGCTAAAGTGTTCTTAGCCATTTATAAAAAAAAATAGCCATAAAAATTATTTCTCAAAAAATCAATTTTCAAAACCCTTGTATATTTGAAAACTAATTTTGTAGATTAATTTGTAAATTATTTTTGCTAATTGGGTTTTTGGGGTTTTAAGATCTTATATATATTTAGGGTTTGGGTGTTTTATTTTCATTTTTGTAGGTGAAATGAAAAGACGAGCCTGAGGTAGATCTAGATCTAGTCCCTTGAGGGTAATATCTAGTCTCTAGAATTTTTTTGAGGGGCCAACCATTGAGATATTTGCAGCAAAATTTAGATATTTGAAGTAAGGGTTTCATTTTTAGGCCTTCCTGAGCATTAATCTAGCCCTTCCAAGGACATCATTTTCCTCATGAGCCTCTTCATCACCCTTGCAAGGGCTATGTCATCTTTTTCAGCCACTTGGAGGCGAGTCGTAGCCTATAAGGACCTCAACCCTTCCTCAAGCCCCCTATGTCAAGGATTTTAGCCATTTTTAGGGTTTTATGTGGCATAAGAGGCCTCATCCCCCCCTTCTTCACACTAGGTAGTTTCCCTTTGGGCTAGTCGTGGGTGTTTTGGCCCCTAAACCCTAGCAGTTTCCTCTTGTGGAGCCTCCTTCCTCCAACATCAAGCCCTCTAGCACTTTTTATTCCTCTATTGGCTCCCTCTCTCCAACATCTATTGTTTTGGACTTTCCCTTTCTTTTCCTTACCCTTTTCCCCTAGCCTCTATCTTTCTTTGGCCCTAGTTTTCCCTAAACCCATTTCTGAAATTTCTGGACTAAATACTTGGTGGTTTTGTAGGTTTTGGGCCTCAACAAATCTATTTTTCAAGTGGCAACTAGATCCCAAATTTCAACAAATTCTGACCAAGAGATCTTCAATGCCTTGGGCCTAGGGTTTTCTCTCTAAACCCTATTTTTCTCATTGGATTGCTTCTACTGTAAATTTTATTTTACAATAGTGATATAGTGCTCTAAATTATATTTAAATTGATCAAAATAACTTAAAATTGCAAACTTTGATTTCTCCTAAATTTTGGCCATTTGTGCATTCATCATATAGCCTAAACCTAAATTTTCTCTTACTAAAATTTAATGCATAATTGAATATATCAAATATGAGATTTTTTTAAAATCACATCTAAAAGGGCTCAAAAAGTTAAGTTTTCAGTTTTGTAAAAACCAAAATTCGAAATTTTGGCTTGTTTTTGTAACTAGTTGTAGCATAGATAGCTCATTGTTCTCATGTTTTCCTACTACTGTAACAAATATATCAGATCTCAATTTTTTCTAAATATTGTATCTTGAGGTGGGATATAATCATTATTTTACTTTGGGAAGTTGTTGGGCATCTCACTCCTCATATCTAGTCACTATTGGCTTGTTATCTCTTGGATCTAAGGTGTTTTTCTTACTACTGTCATAACTTTATTACAACTTTCATAATAGTCCCTTATTGTTTGTAAAAGGATAATTGGAACATAAAGTGAATAAGTTTTTTCATAGCTTTATATTTTTTTGTTCATCGTTTCTAGCATTTACATTGTGGAGGTAGCTAAAATCATGTTTTTCTTGTGAGTTTATGTGCTATAAGAATTCATATTTCACATCTAATAGGCTCACTCACTAAATAACTTAAATCATAAATCATAAGTCCCTTGGGAATATTGGTATCTTCTAAACCCAGTTGAATATCTCTTTAGCATTGAGTAATAAGATCACATGTAATCTTGTTTGGAAACATCTTTGGTAATTTTGATTGGCATCTTATAAATTTATGGTTAACTAATAAGTGGATAAGTTGATTTAATTAGTTAAGTATCTTGTAGACTGATCTATAGTTGAATATTACACGTGTATATTTAAGGAATTTTCTTATTATGTTTTTTATATCATCATTGTTAAGTACTCTTTCTATAAGATAATTCATACTAAGTACTTAAATAACATAAACCAATATTAACTCAACATAACTTCACTCATAATCATTGCATAAGTGCCCTAGGACATATTTTGCATTAATAATTTACCTCCAAGCATAAAACTGGTTGGTAGACTCCTATGGCAACCCTTTTCCAATTAGCATGAGGGATTCAACCCTTCTTAGTGGTTAACATAGTGACCTAACAGTCATTAGAGCCATAGTGTATGCAGCATTGCAGGCACTGTGTGGTTGTAACACAAGGGGGAAGTATCATTAATTAAGCCAATGCCTACTTCCCATTGACTTCCATCTCACAACCTACTCTGAAGACTAATTCTCAAAACAGTTAAGGGAGAGGTTCAACTTAGACTAGGCATTTAATCTAACATTAACCAAGACCCTTGAATCACACCTAGTTCATAGGAATTGCATATCATATAGGTTAGTCTATCATATTAAGCAGCAGGTGTCCATTTGGTTACTTGGTCTAAATTTCTAATAAGCAATAATTGTGACTCCATAAGGCACTTGTCTCATCTCTAAATCTAATGAAATCCTCGAGTCTTGCTAATTTTAACTGAGTAACTAGGCCACTCATCCGTGTCTCCCAAGCGAGTTGGTTCCCAACTCATTTTCCTTCATCTCATATCATAAGGACTACCCTCCATAACATGTTTTTGGGAGACAACTAGAATGGAGTGGGCAGGGATCAGAGTGACAACCCCTACCCTGAGTAGTTGTCATGGTGCTCGTACAATCTGAGTGACAAAAGGGTCTAAATTTTTTATCTCTTACAACTTACTCAAAGCTTAAAATAGATGGCATCATTATGATTGTCTCATTGAAGGCCTTCCAATGATATAAAATTTCCTTTGGTTTGACATCTAAATTAGAATATATGGCGAGTTCAAAATCAACGAAGTAGTTTGTGCCACATCATCCTATCCTACCATGTGGTGCCCACACAACTATCCTAGTTATGCACTACATCATGCCCAAATGATATTTTTTGACCTATTCGTACCAAGTCATGAATTAATACAATTCTTCTAGGGTACAAATTTTCGGGATTGTGTGGATCCTCATGGACCCCATTGCCAACATGTCTCAATATCGTCACTCATCCCAACCTTCGACATCACCCCAATCACTTCCTTTGTGATGCTACTCACACTGTCGGGATGTGTTGGCTCCCTTTTAACTTCTGGGGTGACTGAGAGAGCCTACGATATTTCCCTAAGCCAATATGATGTGCGCACTAGCCCACCTTACCACGTCTTCCTGGAGATAAAATACGAAGAGTTTTTCCACAGTGCCTCTACTACAAACCTCCATGGTTTTGGGTAGAGGGTGATGTCCTCACAAAAATAACACTGGGGAGACATCATCCCTTTCCACATCCCCCATGTCTTACCCTACGTAACTGTGAATCCAACTGCAAGGGTTTCACTGATGATTTAAGTACTTGGAGGGGTCTTCCCTTTATTATTTTGTAGTGGGAATTCAACCATATCCACTATGCTACATCATCTTGGGGATTCGATCCCAGGAGGTTCCGTTGGTGCTCCTTTTAAAAACTCTTTGGTACAAAATCTCTAGGGTCATCCATTGAGAATGAGTGCTTGCTCGTTAATGGCCCAGATCACCTCCCCTCAAGCAGTTGTTCATATCACCTACTCATATTGGCATGTATGGCTCAATTTTAACCCTTTGATACATGAGGCCTCTAATATTCCCCTCGCTTTAACAAGTAATATTTCATATTGTCAACAGGACATCCACCCAAGGTCCCCTGCGTAAGGAAATATTTGTATATATAAGCTCCTCGATCCCTTTCTTTTGTGCACTACTTTCAAATGGCCACAATCTCTCATGACCTTGATGACAAATCGGCCATATGACTATATATATATATATAGCATTGCCTCTCCTAAGCTTACATTATCTCATCTCAGCATATATATATTTGTGTGTGTGTGTGTGTGTTTATAAACGAGGTGTTGTCTCTCCTAATCATAGATAAGGACTTTTCCTAACCTAGAAATGTACATATATATAGTCTTACAAAACCAAGCTAGCCCTCTGGGACTTATAATTTATAAACGAGCGTGTAATGACATTTCTAATAATCGAGCAATAGTTATTAAAAATATCTTTCTTCATCCTAACATTCAAGAATCTCAAACATTGCTCCAAACTCAAGCAATAACCAATTCACATATTCAATACATACATGTCCTTAATAAGAACTTATACTAAGATTAACTTGGTGACTGAACTGATTCCAAACGATGCATGAATTTAGTAACTCTTGGTCATAAAGGAACTATACTTCCCAATATTATCAAGGAAATTATTAACTAATGTATTTAACAATTATTAAGCACTCAATGCATTTAAATAATTTTAGGCTCACATTTATATGGAAGTCCACCTATCTATCCCATTCAATGGTTCAAGCCAACATATATGATTAAGAAGAAAAAACCAGAATCAATCCATTCTTAATATAAATACAAAGAAGACTCTAATCCATATTTCTACGTGATATCTCACTATTGGCATTAAGCCATGCACTTAGACCATAAGTGGACACACATGTGACATTCAATAGCAATTATATAGCATAACAATCATCCATTTGGGAATCCATAATACACAAGGCATTAGACACACTTACAATATAATAATAACAAAAACCAAGAGTTCTAAATTCATATGGATTGTATGAATACTTATATAAAAATAAAGAAATCCAGGAAACTAAAATTGGGACTCTAAGTCTCCACCCAGCCTTAGATGAGATGCATCCAAATATTTCTTACATGTATCACCCTCGATCCTGATTCCAGAGCTTGAGGTAGAGTTCTTGCAGAGGAATTTCAAATTGATAACATCATCTAAAATAGGGTGTATCGAGGCTACCTCACTTCCTCCCACCAACTAGAAAATTAACCAATTAAAAACAATGAACCACCTCACTCACATACAACCATCTTCTACTTAAGAAATTAGACCAACAACATTAGTTGAAACAATGTGTGTCAAGGCCACACTACCTTCATGCCCTAGTTGTTCAATGATTACACAACAAGAAGTGAATGAGATATCTTCCCTGAGAGCCTCTCCTGTGCATATGAATCACATATCGTTCTTCCCAAAAATGAACCCCCTTCTTGGTATCCACCACCTTCCTCTTATAACCGACCAAACACCCTTTTATTTTCATGGTTCTACGCAAACCAACCACCTTGAGAGAACAACCTACACTCTCACTGATTTTTTTGTCATTTTGTGCTTTTTGTTGTTGCCCAAAGAGAACGTGGGAATGCCCTTCATTTCCAACTAAATTTAATAACACAATCAGACCATTAGTGATATTTAAAACAACCAACTTCCTCAGGAAATATTCCTTCTCAAGCATTGTAATCCATGTCCCTTTCTTAGCCATTTTAATTTATAATTACATAATTGTAGGGAATTATTTACAATGCTTATAAGGGGAATTAACCCGCAGGGGATGTCAGAATCCCAACTCCCTTAGAGGAACACTTTCCTCGGTATTATCATTCCCAAACACAAAAGAACACATTCTTAACTGAAGCATAAATTATTTGGAGCTTTATATTCACAACTCAAATACAATTATAGTTCACATATTCAATTACTTACACAACAACTCAATGAATATTAAAATTCATTAACACAACCACCTTTCAATGGCTCTTTTGCAGTCTTCCTATTGTTGTTGTCACAAAAAATTTTAACATGTTACTATTTGCTTTTCCTAGAGTGTTTCAAGACTCCATCTTCTATCATTTCTTTCTCTTGTGATTTTGTTCCAACAATGAATTGTTCCTAGCCCATTGCTTCCTAGAACATCCCCAATGTACTCATGATTCCAATCATCCATGCTCATGACACTTTTCGAAATCAAAATCAATTTTTGGCATCCCCTTCTCTACTTCCTAGTCCCTTGGAAAACACATGACAAGTTCAGGCATCTCCTTCTATGCTTCTTAGCCCCTCAGGTGATCCATTCCTTGGCAAGGCTTCCTTTCATTAGAAGGATTTCATAACCAAGGAAAATCCCTACCCAAGGAAAATCCCTAACTCAACATTTTCATACCGCTCAAGGCATGGCTCGTGGAAATTAGTAAACATCATTGTGTGCTGGTGTCCCACAATGGCCCACGAGTGATTCATTAGGGTAGCAATACCAGAGCATGTGCATTCATATTGGGGGATATATATTAAGGAAAAAATGACATAACATATTGAGAATATAATAGGGGATAAATGGCTTTTCTATTGGCAGGTATAAAAAATGGAATCGAAGTTAATGAAAAAATATAAAGGATAATAAAAAAAAATTAATGAAAAAATGGATACCTACAATATCTAGTGAAAGTAGGGGCCTTTTAAATTTGGAAGGTTCATTGGGTTGATATTGGTATGGGGTCAAATAATGTGATTTTTCCAATATGCAGTAAAATTAAGGATATTGTGTAGTATCTCATGAACACACATGATATGTCAGAGGTTCATTGAGTGAAGCCCCCATAAAATGGCCCTATCCCTAAAATATTTTACTGGCAGATTACTGTATGCTCAATTCTAGGGTTTTTCTTGTTATCAATCTTGTAACCAACTCCATCCAACCAAATTGGGCAATTCCACACTTTCCTACATAATAGCACATAAATCTACATGAGTTTCACCATAATAAATTGCAATACTTTAAACCATACCTTATTAACAGCTTGTTCATGAGGTGAAATTTGAAAATTTTATTTTAGCTTCTATCACAACAAGTCAAATGATATCATATATAAATGATCATAAATCATAATATCACATCGTGTTCCTAGTTGTAAATTTTCATGAAATCAAATGAAATATTGATACTTCTCTTGAATTTCTCTTGCTTCTTTCTTCACACACACTAGATCGGTTTCCCAACCCGACAAGCATCTAATGGCATTTTATTTTCCTTTACATACACTAGATCAGTTTCCAAACCGAGCAAGTGCCCAATGCCTTCTCTTCTCTTCAACCTCATACATAGTAGATTAGTTTCTAACCTCACAAAAAGTGGTTTCCTTCTCTTCTCTTCTCTTCTCTTCGAATTCAAATTTACGAAGTAGTTTATCGACCTTAAGCTAAGAACTTAGTAACAAATAAATATAAATAAGCCCAATCACTACCTCGTGAATATGGGCACTACCAATGTTCGTAGCCTTTTGTCGATAGGAATATAGTTGTATCCCACACCTTCGTAGGCCCAGAAAACCCCCATTCTACGTAGTCTAGCTGTCCTAATCAACACAAGTTAAGACAATGACAAACCTTCCTATCCTAAGCACATTACATAGCACAAGGGTTCAAAAAATTCCATACCTTCCAGTCCCAAAACATATTACAAAACATAACCACCTATACACAATTTACAACACAACACATACACATATACACATGATACAACACAACAAATGGACATGGTGCTACACAATACACATGGCACAATATAATATGTACACAATAGTGTTGAAAATATAGTTACCATGTCATCTCTATCCAAATATGGGGTTTGTAGTTTCTTCAATTATCCATTCTTGTCCCAACATGTCACAGGTCACATTGCTTTTGTTCGCCCTATTAATAATATAAAATGAGAATAATATAATAACCATATTTGCAAGATATTAAAATCATAGATAATTTATGGATAATTTTTCTGACATGATCCCTCACACAACCAGGAATCTTACTTGGCACCCAAATTTGCATTAAATGAATAAGAACCACCATTCTTCCATGAGAATTACTCTTGGAAAAACCTATCAGTCATAACAAAATTCATATATGTATATAAACATTGGCATGACCATGAACATGTCACATATTTACATATGTACATTAAGTATTCGTCAAGAGAACCTCCTTTGTGGTATTTTCATGGTTGTCATATCACTGTTAATTATCCCATGAACCAAACTATTCCACTTGGTTTTCATATTCTTGTCTACCTATTTATGGAAATAACACACACACACACACATGTCAAATAGAGCTAGGGTTTAGAGAATTACCTTCATTTATGCACAACTTGTATAGAAATCTCAATAGGAATCACGAGTGTGGCCAAGAAATTACTTTAGTTGAATTCCTCCCTTTACCTTTTCACCTTCTTGTTAGTGTCAATGCTTGCAACCTTTATTTTCTTCTAGAAATGTTTGCATAGTTAAATTCTAGCAATGCACATTTCTTCATTTATTCCTACAGTTACCTTCAGGAGAAGCAATCCCAAGTATTCTAGCAATGGCCTGTTTTTCCCCATATTCCAAACATGAACATGTTTTTATTCATGCCAAGTACACAATGTCCCCTTTCTAGCCTTCTTTTGCTTCTTCAATGCTCATTATTTATGCATGGCGCCTCCTCAGTCACATACTATGATTGGTTTCACTCAACCCCATTCCTAGAACTTCATGGCCTCCCTGCCACAACCAAAAAGCTTTCTCTAAGCCCCAAACATGAAAGTAAAAAGGTAAAATATAAAAATGAAGATGAGGAAAGTATTAAGATTCATGAAAACAATATAAAACCCCCAAAAAAGGTAGTATGACCTTGCATTTACTTAATCAATCAAAGCAATAAAATAAATCATGAAGCCAATAGTCAATAGCATAATATTCAATAATTTAAAATATCCCATAACAACTCAACTTTGCGAGTCCAATGTTTAATGTGTTTGTCATCAACATTATACACACACACACACAAATAAAAAATCAGTCTAGGACTTTTCCATGATTTATGGCAACCTTGAAGTCTCATGACCCTCAATAGTTCACATGGGATATTTTCAAGGCATATATATATATACCAAGGAGCTTGAGGGAATCCCCCCTCCTTCTCGACATCCTACATCATTGATTTGTGTCCCTGTGGCTTGTATGGGCTACTTTCTTTCTTTTTCCTACTTGTGGGGGAAATCCTTTCTCAGATGATTTTCTTCATAATAACAATAAGAAAATATCCTATTGTCCTTTTTATCCTCACGGAGCCTCTTCCTGCCAATGTCATTTTCCTTTTTTGAGGATTCAATTTGATATGTTAATTTGTGCAAGCGTTTTTTCAGTTCAAAGTTCCACTAAACCATTTCTTGTTGTTTCCTAGTGAGGTTTCTAAGTTCTACCCTACATATTTTTAGCTCATCTTCGAATTCCATGAGCTCATCCTCCCAATTCCTTAAGGTTATTTTCCTTTGGAAGGATTTCCGTCCTCCTATGATCTGGATTTAAACAGGAACGCAATAAAATACAGAGATAACCATATACACAAAGATGCAGCGGAAATAATACTTCATTTCAATAATGGAAAATACTGAAATATGCTTACAACCAGAAATGGAAATAAACCAGCTAGGGCGATGGTAGCTTATCTCTGAGAAGAGATGTGTGACTACATGCCTCTAAACTATTCTGAACCGTGTTACAATGAGGCTCGAAGGCCTATTTATTGTTGAGAAACAATGGAAAACCTTTCACATCCCGAAACCTAACCATAAAAGATGAAACAACAAATTGTGGGCCCCGTTTTTGGGTAAGTTGGTACATCAACTTCCCGGGGTCGCGAATTGGTCGTATTAACTCCATTTGACATGCATGATAGCCCGTTGGCAAGATCTCTCCGAGGAGTATGATGGAAAAGACGATTTTTTGATAGAAAAATCGTTGGCGGTAGATTTCCCAAAAAACTTCGTTTAGGGCCTCAAAATGGCTCCGGAAGTTTAGGACCCGAAAAACTACTAAAAATAGTAAACTATGCTATAACTAAGGAAACTGAAAAACTGAAAGAAACAATTGTGGGGGTCCAAATGAGATGCTACAAACATCCACCTGGATCATTCTCATTCTTGATGGAGTTTGTCCATATCCTAATGCACCATGCCATGATACATGCGTCCTTTTTGCTATCATTGAGTCTTGCTATGCACTGCCACATACACTCAACTATTAGTTAATTAATGAAATAAAAATACATATTCAAATTATCATCTTACCAATTTAATTCAAACATGTTCCCTACTGCTAATCATACATCCTTTAATTTTCGCTAGCCACCATTACCATCTTGGTGTTGCAAATATTAGAATTCAATCCTTGATATAAACTAATAACGAGATTAAAATTAGCCTCTTTATTGATACCACCATTACCATGTTTTAATCAACTTTTAAATATTTTCAAAGAATTTTTCCTTCTTATTAAGGCCAACATTCATTGCATCTACAAGATCAAGGGGTTAGTTTTGAACCATCGATATCTATCATTCTTATAATTTTTTGCATTTACAAAATGCATCATAGGACCAACATCCAATCCCAAATTAGCACATAACCATTCCATTACAATGATACACTCTGCATTCACTTGCACATGCAAACAATAAACATACAGTCCATGATCATAGTGTCATAACCAACACCTACAACAGTGAATTATCAAACCACTTGACACTCTAATAGACTCACAAACATTATACCTCTAATTCATCGAGGCCCTCTGTCACATAAAATACAGATCATAGGATTATTCCATCCAATCAGCACACACACACACACACATATATATATTTAATCGACATAAACAACGATGCCATGCAACACAAGTAACACAAGGATTTCAAAAAAATCCCTCACAAGGATTTATAATAGCATTCACATTCCCATTCCTGCCAAGTTTGTAGGAACACACAACTTAAAAAATCATGCACATAACCATGTACGTAGTCCTATAAAAACTAAATAAATAACAAGCGTCCATGGTCACAACAATAAATTTTGCAAGCCTTCAAGATGCCTATAACGAACACATGACATACCATTCCTTTTTTCAACGAAATCAATCATATAAGAACATCCTTGCAACAAAAATGAAAATCATAATTAAATTCTATATATAGCATACAATATTATCCGCATTCCTCTACGACACTCAGAGCTAGAGCTCCACCCTCACTCCAAATATCCAAGCACTAGATCTACTTCTCTATTAATTTTGTAATAGGGCACCAAAATATCCTGAAAGGTCTAGGGTTGAAACCATTGTGTACATTTCTTCTATGATAGGACCCATCTAGTCTAGGCGTTGAATAGTGAAGATCTGATCCCACTCCTTAACATACCCTCTACTATCCCTAACCCCAACTAAGGGTAGAGGGAAGCAATTACTATGTTTACCCAACCTCGAAAGTCTCGTTATGAAAATGGGGTCTAAACTTTTCAATCTTGTACAACTTCTTCAAAACAAAAAATAAATGGTATCATTATGTTCGTTTAGTCGAGACCCTTACAACGATATAAAATTTTCTTCAATCGAACATCCATATTATAAGATATGGCAAGTTAAAGTTTGGAAAATCAGTTCATGCCACATCATCTTAACCTGCTATGTGGAGCCCGTGTGGATATCCTGGTTATGCACCAAATCATGGTCTAATGGAATATGTTGACCCCCTCATATTATGTTGAAAGCCAATCCTGGATCACATGAACCAACTATAACATAATATATAATTTATGTATTCAAGTGTAGGCCCTCTTTGTCCGTGTCACCCTGGGAAATAAATCCTAGTGGGTTTTGACCATATTCCTTGTTTAAACTACTAAGGAGAACCTCCCAAGATTATAAGGTGATACATTACCTATGGTGAAACTTCGACACCCCATTGAATTATAACAAAACACATTTACATGATAGACGGTGCTCGTTCCACTAAAGTGGTCCAATATGCCACATCAACCTGAGACTCAAATTTCGAGAATTGCCTGGGTAGCCTCTTGACAGTTCTTCCAGGATACAAATTTTTGTGACTGCGTAGATCCTCATGGACACCATTGCCTACAAGTTTCAATACCGTCACTCGTCCCATCCTTCCACATTACCCTGACCACATCCTTTCCAACACAACTCACATTGTTGAGATTTTCTCACCTCTTTTTAACTTTTGAGGTGATGATGATAGCATACAGGATTCCCCTATGTCAATACGATGTGTCCAACGACCTACCTAGCCATGTCCTCCTGGAGATAAATTCCAAGGAATTTTTCCATAGTGCCCCAACTTGAAACCATCGGGGTCTTGGGACTACGGTGACATCATCACAACCAAACACCCAGGTGATGCTATCCCTTTCCACATCCCCCATGTCCTATGCCACGTAACTATGAATCCCACCACAAAGGTTCCCCTTATGGTTGAACTGTGGGGGTGGGGGGGGTTCTTCCCTTGGTCATTTTGTGTTGGGCATTCAATCATCCCCACTCTGCCACATCATCCCGAGAGTTTCCTTTGATGATCCTTTTGACTCTAAGGTACCATACCTCCAGGGTCATCCAAAAACCATGAGCACTTACTCTTCGATGGCCTGGGTCACCTCCCCTCTAGCACTTGATCATATCAATTTCTCATATGAGCGCATTTGACTAAAGTTTCACCCTTTAGCACATGATGCCTCTAGCCTTCCCCACATCATAACAAGTAATATTTCATACTATCAATGGGACCTCCACCCAAGGCCCCTTGCATAAACACATATATCTATATATAAGCTCCTCAAGCACTTTCTTCTGTGCACTACTTGCACACGGTGACAATATATCTTGAGATTACATTATCTCGAATCAACTCGGCATGAAAACATAAAATTATCTATATGTTTGTTTATGTGTTTGTGTGTGTTTATAAATGAGGCATTGTCTCTCCCAAGCATAGATAAGGACTCAACCTAACCTAACAATATACATAGATATAGTCTTACAAAGCCAAGATAGCCTTCTGAGACTTGTAATTTATAAACCAATGTCTAACAACATTTCTAATAATCAGATAATATTTACTACAGAGATTCTTCTGCATCCTAGCGTTCGAGCAACTAGACACTATTCCAAAATCAAGCAATAACGAATTCACATACTTAATACATACGTGTCCTTAATTAGAATTTATACTCAGGTTAACGCAAGGACTTAACTCATTCCAAATCATGCAAGAATTTAGTAACTCTCTTTCATACATGAACTATACTTCCTGGTATTATCAAGGCCATTGTTAACCAATGTACTTAACAAGTACTAAGCACTTAATGCATTAAATGAGTTCAAGCTCAAATTTATATGGAGGCCCATCTATCTGTCCCATTTAAGGTTTCAATACAACATCTAGACTTCAAATGAAAACACCATAATAAATCCTTTATTCGTATAAATACATAGAAGGGTTAAATCCATATTTGTACATGAAATCCCATTCCTGGAATTAATCCATGCATTGAGACCATAACTAGACACATACATGAACTATATTTCTCAATATTATCAAGGCCATTGTTAACCAATATACTTAACAAGTATCAATAACTTAATGCATTAAATGAGTTCAAGCTCAAATTTATATGGAGGTCCATCTATTTATCCCATTCAAGGTTTCAAGCTAACATATAGGCTTCGAAATAAAAAACCATAATCAGTCCATTCGTCATATAAATACATAGAAGGGTTCAATCCATATTTGTACATGAAATCTCATTCATGGAAATAATCCATGCATTAAGACCATAACTAGACACATACGTGACATTCAGTAGCATTTATACAACATAGCAGGCATCCATTTTCAAATCCGTATTACACAAGCCATAAGATGCACTCATAATATAATAATAACCAAAGTCAAGGGTTCTACATGCATAGAGGCTATATGGGTAATTATATAAAACTAAGGGAATCCAGGAAACTAATATTGGGACTCTAACCCTCCATCCAACCTTAGACAAGTTGTGGTGAAATATTTCTTGCAACTGTCATCCTGAGCCAAATTACAAAGCTTAAGGTACATGATTTCAGAGGAATTTTCAACCGATGTCATCAGCTAAAACAAGGTGTCTCGAGGTTGCCTCACCTCCACCCACCAGCTACCAAATTAATCAAGTGAAAAAAGTGAACTATATCACCGGCATACATCCATCTTCCACTCAAGAAATTAGACCAACATCATGCGCTGAAATAGGGTGTCTCAAGGCCACACTGCCTTCACCCACTAGTTCTTTAAAAATTTCATAACTAGAAATGGATGAGCTATCTAATTCATCTAGGTGGCTACTGGTGTCCACCTGCCTATTCCACTTGGACCCCCAACATTGTTTCTTTCATTTTCCTTAATTGTAGGACAATTTACTATTTTTGTTCATTTTGCAAGTCTTGAATTTCTAGAGCCATTTTAAGGCCCTAAACGATGTTTTTTTCTAAAGCGCACAAACCCATAATTTATAACATGAGTTTATAGTCAAAAGTTGTAGTCCTTTGATATATCTTTCTAATGAGGCATCATGTACATCAAACATAGATCGTATGCCAAATTCACAACCCTGAGAAGTTGATTTACCGACTAAGAACCGACAGGGTCCACAAACTTTCAGCGCTTCATATCGTAGGGTAAGGTTTTTGGATGTTTATGGTTTTCCATTTTTTCTCAATAAAAAAGAATTCAAGCCTCATTGTAAGATACTTTAGAAGGCATGTACCCATCACATCTCAGAGATAAGCTACCATTACCCAAGCCAGTTTGTCCCATTCTGCATGTAAACAATTTCGGTATTTGTTATTAATTCATTGAAGTTATGTTCTTTTGTTGTATCTTTGTGATCAGCTTAAATATGTATTTCACTTCATTCCTTTATAAATCTAGATCAAAGGAATAAGAGCAATACTCTCTTTCTTTGTTTTTCTGTGCATGCCCCCAACAAGGTTGGGATATAAGGAGTTGGGACTTGAACTAGTTGATCCCTTGCAAGATTGTCCACACCGACATTAATGGCCTCCCATGGCGAAAGAAAAGAAAGACAAGAGAGTAGGATATCCTATCAAAATTGTTGCTCAAATAAGCCCTTGAACGTTAAAGAAATGAGATGATGGACAACTTTCCCAAGTCCTTCAGCAGATGCCAATAGGTGACACATCTTCATCCAACAGTTATATTGGAGGCATCGCCCCCTTCAAAGTACACGTTAACTTTGATATTCCTATATTTGAGGGCTAGATAGACACATATGTTGTAGATAAATGGTTAAATCTACTAGAGGGAATTTTTTTTGTTCATGATTTTTCGAATAGGGAAAATATTACTTTTTCACTCCTTAAAGACACCCCCTACATTAAGGACTGGTGGAAAAACCTGCTATGAGAAGAGGGATGAGAACCCTCATTGTTTTCAGTCACACCCACTTTGAATTCTTTACGAGGAATCATTAAGGAACAATATTACAGTATTGGGAGCGATGAAGATAAGTACATAAAATTTACTTCAATGCGGTAGGGAAGGGACCATGATGTGTGGGAGTTCACAAATTTTTCCATACCCTTGACGCAAATTTGGGTATCGAGGATTATAAGTGGCATTTGGTACTCAAGTACAATGATTGTCCACACAAATACATTCATGATAAGATGGAGTTCCTGAACATCTCCTTGCTTGGCATTACATACTAATATGCTATTAAGATCTAGAAAAAAATTTAAATAGAAGAAGTGAAACTTTAAATCTATGAATCTGAAGTAGTGGAAAGGAACCCCCAAACTACATAGAAAAAGATAAAGCCAAGGAGGAGTGGCCTAGGAAAACCAATTGAAGAAAAAATTAAATAATACCACCATGAATATAAATAAGGACACAGGAAAGTGGTGTGAGTTCCAAAAGAGCCCCACTCACAACACAAATGAGTATCACACAAAGAAGAAATTGATGGCTGAGATGAAGGATTTAGAGTGAGATGAATGTTCCAAATATGAGTCACAACTCGACAAGGGGAATGATAAAGGGAAGTAGATTGTCGATGTAGAGCCCAACACCACCATTGCCACCACCAAGGTTTAGAAGATTGAGCCCATAGATCCAGAGGAGGGAGAGCATCTCTTCCACTGACATATGTGGGTGAAGGGGTCTCTCATTGTAGTTCATTGTCGATAATTGGAGTCAAAAGAACTCATCTCAGTAGAATTTATGGAATGGTTGGGTCTATCAATCACACCATATCCGCAGCCTTACACCATTGGGTGGCTCCACGAAGGAAAATATCTCCACATCTTGCAGTAGTTACACCTTCCCTACAACATCAAGAATCTCATGAATGAAGTATTTTGTGATGTTACTCCTCTTGAAGTTTGTGATGTGTTATTTGGTAGACCATACTTGTGGAAGTGTGATGTTGTGCATGATTCTAGGCCTTGCACTATTATTATTAATTTCAGAAATAAGTTATACAGGATACTAAAGGTAGCCCCATCTACCACTATCGCTTTCATCTATACTAAACAATGCAATAAGCTCATCTCTGAGACTGGGAAATTTGTTCTTTCTAATTTTCTCTCAAATTAACGGGAAGATCATGGCCACATCCATGTCCCTCAAGAAGGGTTCCTCCATGTAGTAGAAGTAGGTGGATAAGGTTATGGAATAATACAAGGATATCTTATCCTCACCCATAGGGGTACCTTTACACTATCAAGTCAAGCATTTGATCAATCCAACTCGCATAGAACCTCTACCAAATGGGCCAATATATTGTCCCTCCATTTTGGAAAATGAAGAAATCAAGTGGTTGATCTAGGAGTTTATGTAAAAGTACACATCTGACCAAGCTCCTCACATTATGAGAGACCAATCACTGCATTGACTATCAGGAATTAAAAGAAATCATTGTTAGGAACAGGTATCCAATCCCATAGATTGATGAGCTTCTTGACTAGCTCGGGTGGGCCAAGTATTTCAGCTGGTCGATTTGATGTATGGCTATCACCAAGTTCCAATAGAAATCACAGATGTATGGAAGACCAACTTCAAGTCCAAGGAGGTCCATTTTTAGTGCTCGATCATGCCTTTCATGTTGACAAGTTCTGCTGTGACTTTTATGGGTTTGATGCATGGAATCTTGTGGTGCTTCACCAACTCGTTTGATGTTGTATATCTGGACAACATCCTCATATTCAACAAGGGTTGGGAAGAGAACTTGCAACATGTTTGACAAGTCCTTGCGACCCCACAACAATAAAAACTATGTGCGAAATTTGAGAAATTCACCTTTGGCATGAGCCAGGTCCATTATCTAGGTTACATCATTGATGAGAAATGTGTGCATGTGGATCTAGATAAGATCCAAGTCATTTGGTATTAGCTAGCCCTAACTACTCTAATACAAGTTCACACCTTTTACATCCTTGCCAATTTTTATTAGAGGTTCTTGCTAAGATTCTCTCATATCACTTGGTCATTGAATTTGGTTACCAAGGGTGGAGAAAAACCAAAGTTTTCATAGTTTGAGTCCCAACAAAAGGTGTTCATTGAGATGAATTACTTCATATTCTCTACACTAGTACTCACATTGTCAGACCTACAAAAACCATTTCAAATTGAGATAGACACCTCTGACTATGATATGAATGTGGTTCTCACCCAGCAAGGCCATCTGATAGCCTATCAAAGTGAGACGCTCTCCGATACAATTCGACAATACCCCACCTATGACAAAGATATGTATTATATCATGCAACGTTGTTGGAAAAGCAAACATTACATTCAGGGGAAGGATACGGTCATCCACACAAATCATCAACCTCTTCATTTTATACAGACACAAGGGAAGTTGCAGAATGATCGACATAAGAAGTGGTCTACATATATGCAACAATTCCATTTGAAAATTAAATACAAGAAGGGAAACACCAATCATCTTGGAGCTTTCCTCAATTGGCCGCTAGTTGTGACACTAACTATTTTTCTCAACTCTTCTGGCCCTAATACCTCTGGATGGATACAATTGTACAAAAATGATCCAAAGTTTTCTACCATGTACTAGATGTTAATGGATGGTAAGGAAGTTCCAGACTTCCACCTATAGGATGCATTACTATAGTACCTAGGCCACCTCTAGGTTACTCCAAGTGAGCATGCAAAGCTGATTTGAGAGGTACACTAAAGTCAGTTCATTGGACACGTGTGTGGAGAAAACTGTGGACATACTACATAATTATTTTTATTGGCCAAAATTCTGACAGGATGTTAGAAAATATATTATATACTGTAATGCCTATGCCATCGCCAAGCCAAACATCAAGAAGTAAGGCATGTACAATCATCTGCCTACTCCCAACTAGATCTAGGAATCCATCTCCATGGGCTATCTATTTGGCCTCCCTTCTACAAAGCATGGTAATGACTATGTATTTATAATTGTGGAAAAATTTTCTAAGATGACTATATTAGTATCCCGCGAAAGAGTATCACATTAGAGGACATTATCAAACTCTTCTTTGAATGAGTGTATGTACAAATTGAGATCTCGTAGACCATTATATGAAATTGGGATAGTAGGTTCCTTAGCACAATATGGTCAAGCTTCTGGTCATTATTAGACACCAAGCTCATCAAGTTTATTTCATTCCATCCCCAGAATGATGGTTGTCATGCGGTAAGAGTTATTTTTGCGGACAAACCTAACCTCCCTAGGAGTCTAAGACTCTTTAGTGACAAACAAACCAAACAAGAGAAATCCTTCTCTAAACATACATTATTCTATGAGAAACCAAGTGTTTTCCGATCTTACCTTAGGTCCAACGCTTGTTGTAGTAGTCCAGCCTTGCTGATCCAGATGAGCGCCTCCGTCACTTTAAGACCTGCATACACTAACAAGGGAAACGATTACATACCTGAATATTCATCATAAAACAAAGCATATTCATCACATAGACCAAGGAGTACATGAAATAATTCATTAACAACAAATCATTGAGAAGAATGGACTTATGTGTATTAAGGAAACAAAAAAGGAACCATTACAACCTGAGCCTTGGTGTTGTGCAAGCTCCTCCCAGGGTCCAACAAGAGATTTCCTCTACTTTGACAAGCTCACCCACTCCCACTATGGCAACAAGGAAGGATAGTGATCTTCTCCTCACAAGTCAACAATGGAAGTCCTAATTCCAGCAACATTTACCCTTTAGAATGTTCAGCTTTCAACCTCCCCTCCTTTGGCCCCAGGCCTGTATTTATAGTATTCTAGAGGAAGTTATTCAGTTCCAACATCAATGGGATACTCCCTCTTTTGGATGGGGTAGCTCCTCTCTTGATGGGGTAAGTTCCTCTATCATAGGGGTGCATGAACCATCTGGAGGCGCTCAATACACGTCAAACACTCTTCTAGAAGGCTCTAGAAGTGACCACAAGTAACTTTTTAGAGATGAAACTCTCGCCTTTTGACCTTTACAGGGGTACGCACCCAACCTTTAGCTTACAGAGCGTACAAGTACGCAGGTACAGTGTGTTTGGAGTGCGTACACGCAGGCAAGGTAGAGAGAACCTGCGTACCCAGAGATAAACATGTTTTTAAGTGACTTTCTCTCTTTTTGAGGTTTGACATGAAGAGAAGAGGTATGGGGCTTGACAAGGAGGACAATATGGCTATTGATGTGGCCATATTAACTGCAGATAGTCATGGTGACAAATTTCAGTGTAACACAATGACCCATAACTTTATCTATGCAATCAAACATTAATGATATCCAGAAAATAGATCTAATCATGATAGGAATAATCACCCTCATATTGATGGTTGTAATTTTATTTCACAAAATAATGTCTATTCCATCATGTTTTCACAATGCCAAACACTGCCGAGTATTGTTGTAACTTTCAATGAGCCTAATACATATGTTTGCATTGGAAGCTAACAAATCAGATTACAGATCTGTATAATAGTAGAGTGAAAAACCAGATTTACCTGATCACTAAATCCAGTTGAAGCCAAGATGTCAAAACCCTAGATCTGAATTGGGTCGCCCTCATGAACACTATTTGTGAGTGACTTAAATTTCTGGGTCACTTTCATGAATAGAGTATGCAAGCAACTCTGATTGCAGAGTCACGCTTAGGAGGTCTCTATGCGTGCGACTCTGGCACTGAAATGAAAAGACCCCAAGTCGCTCCCTAGTCAAGCTGTGCGAGTGACCAATAAACTAATGTTTCACCATTGTTGATTTTTGCAAGAGACTGATATGACAAGGTCACTCCCAGGGCTAATTGGTGTGAGCAACCGAGGACCGAAACCTTCTGATCTGCCTCTGAACCTAGAGCCACTACCATAAGCATTTGTACTAGTGTCTAAGGCTCTATAGTCACTGTCATAGGCTTGTATGCTAGTGACCAAGGACCATAATTCCTTTTTCTATGCCGGCAACCAAGATCCAAAAGACCCTAACCCATAGCGAACCTTTCTCCTATGATTTTGGACCCTTGAGCGAATTCCTTCCATCAAACCTATGTGAACCAAGACAAAATAGACGAGAATATGTGTCCACATAATATTGCGGTCTCTTCTATTTATATGATTTCCTTAGGGGTCACTCGGGGTTAAGACTGAACCAAGTAGTTAATCATGTGGTTAGGGCCCACCTAGTCCATAATACATGTATGAATAAAATAATTCATAACTCAACTTCCGCTTAAAGAAATTGGGTGGTCTCTAGGTCAATCTTCGTCCTTTCGAAAAGAGGAATCTAATAAAATAATTATCTTGTTAATTTGAGCTATCCAAGGTGAAATTTTATTCTAGTTGCAAAAATTAACACCCTACTCTTAATCAAATTTAGTTTCATTTATTGTTCCTCGTGTGTTATACTTACTCAATTTTCTTATGTATCATCATGTCTTATAAAAATACAATCCAAATGTCTTTCCTCTCTACGAATGTTAATTTACATATACAAGATTCCACGCATAAAGGATATCCAATACATGTATTTTGATTTTTCCTTATTCTCATAAGAAGCACTTGTTAATACCTTTCAAATATTTTATTTTGTGTATTAACCCCCTTCTAGGACCGATAGAAAAAGCAAGAATAGGGTTTTTGTGTTGGAAATTAAAATCCATATTTTTCAACTACCATAAAACCCTCCTCCTACATACACTCAAGTAACTGGCGAACCATGGTAAAGATTCAACGAGAGGCTACTATCGTTGGATTCAACCTCCTATGTGACCTTAAGGAATTAGAATCAATTGAAACATAACATAGAAGCATTCCACATCAGCTACATATATATATATATATATATATATATATATATAATATATATATATATATATATATATATATTATATTTATATATATATATATATATGTAATATATATGTAATATATAATATTATATGTATTTATATATATATAATAATATATGTATATATATAATATATATATATATATGTATGTAATAATAGATATATGATATATATCTATATATATATATATATATATATATATATATATAATATATATATATATATATAAATATATATATATATATATATATATATATAATATTTCATTCCAGTTATGTGTTTATGTTTAAATTAAGGGATGCAAATTCTAAATATTTTCCGTTAATGTTTTTATCTTTAAATTTTTCTGTATTTAGTGGGAAGAATATTAAATAGCATTAAAAAGAAAAAAAAGAAAAAAAGTATAAATTAGCATTAAAAAAGAGATATATAATTTAAAAAAGATATATAATTTATAATTTCAAAGATGTTATTTTTTATCAACCATTGTTTGATAAGAAAATAATTTTTTTATGTTTTATATATTTTCTATATTATTTCATTTTTGTTATATATTTATATGTTAGACATTGAAATATTTATTTCATATTTTTTTATTACCATTTATCAATACTATATTAAGAACTTAATATAAGTCTACAACATATTAAGAATTAGAAAGCAACATGGTGTTCTCTCTAGTTATAGTTTTGTATTTGGACTTAGAGGTGATTAGTGGGAAGAATGTCAATAAACATGAAAAAATGATATAAATTCTCATTGAAAATGAGAGATATATAACTCATAATTTCTACAATATTATTTTCGATTTATAACTATTTGATATTAAAATATTTCTTATAAGTTTTTATTGTTGTTATCTGTTTCTCATATATATATATATTTGTTATGTGTTAGATATTGAAATATTTTACTTAATATTTTTATCTGAATAATATATTAAGGATTTAATATCAGCCTACAATATATTAATAACTAGAAAGTGATATGGTGTTCTCTCTATATAGACATATAATTGATGAATATTCATTGATATGTTAATCTTTTTCATGTTTATTTTTGACTACGGGTTTGCTAAATGTTTATATATTGATATTTGTGTTTATAATAGGGTATGGCCACTTTTATAACAAGTTTATTAAATGTTTTAATTTTTTATTTGTGTTTTGTCCAAATATATCACATACCTAGGTTTATAGATTTTTCTTCTAATACATAGTTATGTATAGTTTTTCTCTCTTCTGTTTAATATATCTAACTTTTCTATGTCATGACTCGTTATCACCTATATTCTTCTAATTTATTATTATATGAAATTTGTTCCTATATAAAATCTCACTCGGCTTATCCTAGAGAAGTGATAGGTGTGATTAATTAATCTTACCTCTAGAGGAATAAAATAAATCCTAAGGTATATGTATATTATCCTACATTGAGACAAGTTCAATGACGCTCTCACATGATGGTTTGTAAGTTACTTTGATTTTCAAAATATTGTTTACACACTTTATATTATATGATTTCTTCAACAATGGATTTTAAATGGAATTTAACAAGGCTGAGGGAGGCGACAATCATGGAGTTTCATGAATGAATTTCAAGTAGCCACCTTGTCTAGGCCCATGTGGACTTCACTTCGTTGCCACTACTCAATGGTATGTATCAGTTCTATAAATCCTAGCCTAATGCATTGAGGTCATTTCCATTTTCATTTGGTGTTTCTGGTTGGTTAATTTGTTTCCAACTCTTGGAGAGCTGCAAGGAGAGGTGTTGGTACCCTAACAGTTGCGTTTTCTTACCAAATTTTGTGGCCTCTTTGGACTCAGGTTTAGTTCTTAAAGGGCATTGGTATGTTTAGGTTATTTTGCTACACTTCTTTATTTATAACTAAACATTTTGTATGTTTGTTTTATTGACTAGGTTACTTCTCATGTTGCGCCAAGGGTACTCTCATGCCCATTGCAATAATCGAATTTAACCTTCCTTTCCTTAGTGCTACTACAATTTACATGGAATACTTCCAGACCATTTACTTTCTCCTTCTATAGGAATTGTTTCTTTTATGATTTCATGTTAGTATCAATTTATTTATTGGAATTTTAGGCCTCCCTTATTTGTTTGCTTCATGATTCTAAATAGCCAGTATTTTGTTATTCAAGATTGGATATCTTCCTTTAAAAAAGGGGCTTTTCTTGGACATAGAACCAAGTACTTTTTTTTAGGGTTTTTCATATTTATTTTCCAATTGGTTATTGAGAATATCCTACTTAGAGAAACCTTCATTTGAATATATTTGTTTTTGAAATAGTCGTCAGAGCTAGGTGAATGTGCCTACACCTTCGTGTTTAGCTTCAAGAGAGAATACATGATTCCTTCATGCAAATTTCCCTATTACCTATTAGTTTTTAGTTTTCCTTTTTCATTCATATGGTATGTTTCCATGTATCTTGAAAGGATTCGCTCGTTATTACTCACAACATTAATGGAACTTCTACGATAATGTGTAGGGGAGGAATGGTAGAATATGTCACCTCTAGAAGTATATTAGTCACTATTTACAAGCAAATTTTTTTTTTTTTAAACTTAGCTATATTTATCCTCTGTACACTAGTACTCGCTACCTACTTCTAATACTTGTTACAATTATACTTGAATGAATGTTAACTTAGGGGTTTCTCAAGGCACAACAAAATATAGTTATTGTTTTATATTTCAATATTGGTATAGATAGAGAGTAGTGTTGGCCCTCTTCTATTAGGACAATGAGATTAGGGAAAACTTTCCATGTTGGTGGAATAAAATTTATAATTGATGTCCATAATTTCTTTCTAAGTAAATGGCCCTTAGCAGCATTTGATGTGATATTTGTATACTTCTCATGCGATTGAGATCATATGTTTCATGTATATTAAATGCTTGCTTAGTATAACTTGTGATGAAGCCTACAAGGGTTTCCCACTGGAAATTTTTTGTTGATTTATACTTCTGAGATAAATATCAACTTCAGTAAAGTAAAAATGTGTTTTTAACAAACTCTATTAATGATTTTGTAGTGTATGTTGTGTGATAAATGTTCTGTGCTCTGCTGGCCATACCACTCTATACTGCTTTTATTTTTTCTCTTCTTAATTACAAATGGAAAAAATGGCTTCGCAAGTAAAGATGTTTCACTTTCAATAGGATATAATTTCATTTGGCAATATATAATATAATGTACACGCCATTCCTTTTTACTTGACACTTTCATTCCAAAACTAGTACATCTAAGTTTGCATAGATATATTAATTATTCTTTATTCTTCAACAAATACATAAGCGACCTCTGGTTTATACAATTTCTGGTTCCAGTCTTGATTACAATTTTTTATACTGTTTTTTTGTCTATGTTCCTGCGAGATAATTCACACATTTGCAGTTTTTGTGGTTGATGGCGACTGGTAGTTAGGTGTTACCAATTGAAAACTGCGCCTTGTTGGATATTTGAGTCTGGTAAAGGCTCGCTAATTCATGACCATCATAGAACCCACTCTATCCTTCCGTTCTCTTAATCAAATCCAGTCTCATTGCTTGTTACTGGTGTGTAATATTTACTCAATAATCTTATTAATCATTAAGTCTTATAAAAATACAGTCCACGTGTCTTTTTGCTTCACAAATGTTAATTTACATAGACATGATTACATAGTTATGGTTTTCTATTTTGATTAAAAATGAGAGATATATAGCTCATAACTTCAAATGTTAGTTTTGATTTGCAACTACTTGATATTGAAATATTTTTTATATGTTTGATAATTGTCATATGTTTGTCTCACACACACAGAAAGTGATATGTTGTTCTCTCTCTATAGCTATATAATTTATGAATGATCATTGATTTGTTAATTGTTTCCATGTTCATTTTTAATAATAATTTTCTTAAATGTTTCCCTATTTATGTTTATTTGTTTATAATAGGGCATGACCACCTTTATGAATAGTTTATTAAATGTTTCGGTTTGCATTTGTGCCTTCTCCAAATATGTCACATACCTAGGTTTATCAAAAACGAATTATACGTATTTATGTATGATATTTTCCTATTCTCTTTAATATACCTAACTTTACTATTTGTTGTGGCCACAACTACCACCCTATTAGAACATGCTATTATAGAAAATTTTAAATGGGCCCCCTATAAGTGTAACTACAATGGCTCTAAATGATCCTTTCATCCCAGTAATTTTAACTCTATTTAGGGCCAATCTTCCATTCACAAATGGGTAAATCTCTTTAACAAATCCCTTGCTTAAGCCCTTCATTTCTATGTTCATTGAGATTTTTTTAACCCCTCAAAACCCTCATCACATTGTCATTCCCACCACAATGCCTTATAGAGAAAATTATTTACAAAGCATGGAGAAACCCTTTTCGGGGCCTATCGCAATAACACAAGGAATTCATGGCTACCAGACCCAACAGGTTTTATTAACTGAAATGTATGCATTTCGGGTCCAGAGCCCATCACACATTGCTATCGGCCTAGCCCCAAAGCCATGTGTATAAACAGCGCAGTCGTGGCCTCCAGACCAGCCGGTCCTATGAACGAGATTGTATATATTGTCGGGTCTGACCCCAATCGTATATCGCATATTGGCAAAGCCCAGGGCCTTATACATATTACACAGAGCGATATAGCAGACCCTCCAACTTATCAAATATGATATATATATAGTTTCAGGTCCTAAGCCCTATCACACATCTCAATTGGCAGAGCCCCAGGCTTGTGCCTATTACGATATGCGATAGGCCGGACTCGGTGATATTTATAGACTCCATCACATAACTTTTGAGGTCCGGCATAAGTGATCGGGGTGGAATTTTCAGTGTTTTCCCATGTTTTTCAAAATTTGTGATAAAACAAAGGATCGGGTTTTCAGAGTAAAAACGGGCTTGTGGCGTGTCGATAGCGCAATTGCGCATCAAGATGGTGGATGGCATGGGTCCTGCGACCTGAGAAGGCACCAATACTTGATTATGATGAAAGGAAGCCTTCGAGAACTGTGCCAAGCCTATGGGATGAGCGGGAAATTGTATTTTGACTATGTACCATGCAAAAATCCTATTCACACTTGTTCCATGGTTATATAAAATGAACGAAGGTAACCTTTGCATTTGATTAAGAAGTTTTGTTCTATTGTTCATAATCAAAAAGCTAATGATAGCTATCCTTATAGGTGAGAAGAAAATGATGCAGGAGAGGATTCGAAGGGCCATTGTATGAAGAAGCGTTGCGTTTAAGGGTTTGGCCACAAGCATTTCAGGTCAGAATCCCACGTGTTGCCTGCACATTCTTTAGGAAGAGCTCTCCTGGTCTTCATCATGAGAGGGAAACATATAGTCCCCCTTTAGCAACATCTATTCTCTTCCTCAGAGAAGGAATTGATCGGCCGTTATGCTTTCTACATGCCAGAGGTTGCGTTGGCGGTCCTTCTCTATGTATTTGATTTGCAGATCTGAAACAATGGGAAGATGAAGATGTAGGGTAGATATAGAGTCAGGGATTTTTGCATAAGTATTACCTTTGAAGAGGAGGAAGGGCTTTTTATTTTCGAGAAGAATAGTGTTGCTTTATTATGAATGAGAACGACTGTTTTTTAGGGAAGAAGGAGCCTGTAGTTTGGGACTCATTGTATTTTTTTGTATTAGAGTGTTGTTACTGGCATGGATGTAAATGTGATTTATATTTATGTATATTGATGACTTAAAAGTTCACTAATAGTATTGTTAAAATTAATATGATTCAGTTTCATGGTTAACTTGTGAATGGTCTCTGATTTGAAACAAAATTAAACATCAATTACAGTTTTAATTTCATAGAAGAATGTGGATTCCTATATGAGTGATTGGATTGCAATCTAGCTTTAATACAGACTTGTCTAACTATGAATTCAGTTATTGATTCATCTAGACTTGAATATATGCATGATGTTTAACCTTCTTTTTCACGCTCCTATTGAACATATATATGACGTTTAAACCTCTGTATTATGCTCTTCCAGGATAGATTAGGATAGCTAGGACTAGATTAGCGTAGTAGAAGTAGTATAGATAAGATTTAATATATAGCGGTTAGCTGTTTTATTTTGTTGATTTAACTGAGCTCTTCCTCCCAGAAGTAATCTTTTGACATGTTCAAACAGTTTACGGGGTTCCTTAAAACTCGTCAGAGCTAACCATTCACAACGAAAGAAGATCTAATTAGGGTTTGCGATCGGGTTAGTTCCCTTTGATGGGATTGTGCACATCTACCATGTCAACAAACTGGCACTAGAAGGAGGGCATGAACCGCCATCCCCAGCTTTTCAAAATTTCATCTATAACTGCCATGCATGGATTCAAAAGGATTAATGTATGGATTGTAAAGGTCAGAGAGATCCTGCCACACATTTGAAAGAGCCTCATTTTGAAGAAACGAAGACCCCTCTAAGTCCTGTTTTGGGGTCCCCCAAGGAAGAAAGATTGCAGGAGTATGATATCACTCAGGAACAACTAGTCAGAACACTTACTCAGGCTTACACTCATTCCCTCTCTCAGCTTCCTATTTTTCACTCATTACCTCCGACAACTAAGAGAAAGCCAAGGGTTTTTACCCTAAACGAAGATACATCTGCAACTACTTCTCTCGAAGATATTATGCTATAATCCTTACAAAGTACTGACACCCCTTGGGAAGATATCCCTAAGGATTCCCCTTCTAAAGGTAACTCTTCACCTGATTTTGAGAATCCTAATTGAGAAGCCTTCAACAAAAACTTCCTTGTCCTCAATATGGCCAACGTCCCTCCTCTAGCTGGGAATCAACCTCCACCTCCTCCTTCGGGTGGGAATAAACCTCCACCTCCTCCAGGAGCCCTCCCTCCCTATCTTGCACAAGATGTTGTAGCGGTATCTAGGAAACAACATCCCTTACCCAAAAGTACAGAAAGAATGTTACCAAATTTTGACCATGAGCGGGGATATACCGCTGATAACCATATTTTCTCTTTCTTCCTAGCCTTGTGTAGGTTGGGGGTCACCGATGAAGATGTGGTGTGCCATCTGTTCTCTTTTACTTTGACTGGTGCGACCTCCACATGGTATTTCAGCTTGAGAATAGGGTCAATCACCTCTTGGGATGCTTTTTAGCAGGCCTTTTTAGACAAATTTGTTGATGACAAAACACCAGTGGCCTTACTTTTAGAATTATCCCGTCTGAAAATGGAAACCCAAAAGAAGGTTAAGGATTTTAATATCTGATTCAACACCTTATTCGATAGAATCCCGGTCACTGCTAGAGCTACTAAGGAAGTGCTCATGTAGTTGCATGTTTCTGCTATCCCTGTCCCTACAATGATGTGGGTTAAAAGGAGTAATGTGCAGACCTTACAAGGTACTATCGATGAAGTGGTGAAAGCTGAAAATGAAATGATCAGCCTCATTGCATGCCACCCTACAACTGGAGAAAAAAAAGCCCCTCAGACATCCAAGAAGAATAATGAAAATGATAACAAAGGGGTTGAAACTAAAGACAAGGACACCAAGAATGTGGAAGGGTTGCATCAGATCATTAAGAAACACAAAAACATCGTCATTGATATGAGAAGGAATCACGGAGAGAGTACTAGTTGTAAGGGAGGAAATTCTAATAACAGAAAACCCTTCAAACCCTTCTACCGAAAGGAAATAAAGGGTGGTCATGGTCAACATGCATTTCCTACTCCACCTAATAAAGGGGCTTTAAACACATAAGAATTGGCTCTGATTGGATCGATCCTCAACAAAGAAGAACCTATACTAGAGCTTGGACCAAAACAAGGAGATGGGGAGGAATACCAAGTAGAGGAACTCTCAGATGAGGAAACCAAAATTAATGTGATGAGGGATTTCCATAATGATGAGAATGACGATGAGGGAGATGACACTATAGAAATTAACACTAATTAAATCCACAGGCACAGTGAAGGGCTGATTCCTAGTGCGACAAAGCCTTCAGACAAAACAAAGCAAGATGTTCACCCTGTGAAAGCATCCACTCCCAGAGTTCCTGTTGAGAAGAGTGGGCTTGGCGGTCAATCCAAGAATACCCCTGTTGCAAGTCACCCAGAGAAAGGAAATGCATCCCCCACTACAAAGAAGGCTACTCAACATGGTAAACTCCCACTTAAAAATGGAAAAACAAGTATGTTTACTCTACCCTATCTTGTCTATAACATTGATTATAATATTGTGGATGATATCAAGAAGTCTAGGGCCAATGTCATATATTTTGAGTTGTTAAAATTAACGTAGCAAAGGGATTTGTTGTTGAAATCTATGAATGAGAGGAACTGCAAAACTCCCACACCCTCAAGCACCCATGCCAAGAAGCCAGTGTCCAAACATATTAGTACCACTAGTGCAGCCCAAATACCATCGACTATGGAGGCCACATTATCGAAAATGAACCGAAAACCCCAAGATGTCAGCTAAGACATGATAGGGAGGAAATCTAAATCTATGACTCCACTGTTCCTCATTACGTTTGAAATTTTCAACATGAACGCCCACAATTTCTTGGTAGATTCTAATGCCTCATCCACTATCATGCCTTCTGTTGTCGCTAAAAGACTTCAGGCCATACCTGAAAAAACTAGAACTCAAATTATGCAATTAGATAGGACAAATGTAACAATAATTGGAGAATTGAAGGATGTGTTGATTCAGATGGCTGCTAAACTACAATATAAACAGGTCATCGATATAGTGGTAGTTAATATACCAGAGGCCTATGGAATCCTACCTAGGAGGGACTGATCAGCAAAATTGAACATATACTTCTCGACTGATTGGCTCCCATCTCTTGTTGCCTCACAAGGGAAAGGGTGATATGTTGAGATTCAATAGGGAAAGATACATGAAGTATGTGGTAATGGAATTAAATGGTCCCAATGAACCCGTAATGTCTACCAACTCCATCCTTGGGAACTATAGTTTCAACGTTTATACTACAGAAACCTGTTTTGGAGAGTTTCATGTAGAAACCATTGAAGAAACTTTGACACACATATAGTTGGAAATTTCCTCCCATAATCCAAATGATGGGCTATCCTGTATTATAGTAGATGATAGGAACAATTTCTTAGATATTAGTTTAATTAATGTAACATTAGATGCAATATTCTGGACACTCTATTTTGATGGTTCTAAATTCCTTGAAGGCGCAGGTGCTAGAAGTATTCTCATTGACCCACAAGGGAACGAAAATCTAATGGCCAGCAGGTTGGAGTTCGCATGCACCAATAACACAACTGAATATGAAGGCTTGCTGCAAGGCCTAAATAATGCCATTGGTATGAATGTGAAAGATCTTAAAGTTTTTGGCGACTCACAGATAATCATAGATCCAGTAAGGAAAAGGATACATTGCAATTCTCCACACCTGGTGAGGTACCAGCATGAGCTATGGGATTTAATTGATAGTTTTAATTCCTTTTGTTATCACTCAAAACCATAGTTCACCTATGGCCAAAGATTCATATATAAAAAAAAAAAAATTGTTTTAAGTCAATAGGTTCTTAGGTGTGTCACTTTGAGATTAGTTTTCCAAAGGTATTGATGTGAGTCCTTGTAAAAAACCGTTAGATACCCTCTCTCATGATAGTTAAAGCATGTCGTGTCTTGATTACATCATTCTGATTTTTCACAGTTTCGCAGCGCGATATGATTGGCTAGTTTAGCTGCGCAATCATTTTTCCACCTTTCCGCAGCATATCATTGAGCAGCCATTTCGTAGCGCGGTATGTCATTTCATAATTGCCTGCGCTACGAAATCGGGGATTCAGGTTTTTTCTGCAGCATATTTCCTTGAAATTTCAAATCTCGGGAGGTGAGACATCAGAACCATTCATATGTGTCATTCGACGTCCTCTCCAGGTCATGATAGGATCCATTCCGCCATCAGATATAGGATCACACACATGACAATTATTTCAATAAATTTTATGAGGTATGGTAGTGTAATTATGTTTATTCATGATGCATTAACGTGCCTATTCTATGATAAGCGTTTGAAAAAACACAAGGAAGCCCGAATTCTCATTTAAAAAGAGACTACTGCAAGCGAGCCTGCATTCTAAAGCCGAAGCTGTTGTGTAAATTGGATTTGCTGATTAAGTTCTCTGTGCAAGAATTTTCTGAGCGAGATGGAGAAAAGAGAGCATAGATCCGGGAGATGTCTGAGAACTGAACCAGAAGGA